>VDFB02057339.1:0-24668 GCA_007258455.2 Sequoia sempervirens
TATGTCATGTTTATAAAGAAAAATTTCCCAAGTTTGCAAAAACTAAACACTCCTTCCAGTGATTCTATACAGTTTGATCTATTTGATAATGGCACAAATTCAATGCCTGTGGGAAATGTTAACAAGGGACCATCTATTAGTTTTCATCCTTCTATTATTTGTTTGTTTCCTTCACATGCTTCATCACTGCACCTCTCAATTTTTCCTCACAACCTTCTACAATGTCTACTCTACCTCCAAATGCTTGTGCACATGTAGCTAATAATCAACTGCCATCCTCTCTTTTTGAAACACAACCTCCTACTGTTGGTACACAACCTAGACAAGGCAGTTTGCATCCTCATGTTTGTGTGCAACCCTCTCAAAATTATGAGTCTCCTTTCATTGGTGATGTGCCTCTAACACATTCATTGTTGCCTCCTTTAAATCCACCGTTGCCTTCTTTTTTTTACACGTAGCCCTCTTTGGTTGAAACACATCCATGTTTAGTTGAAATGCAACCTCCAAAACCTATATTACTGCCTTTGACAGTTCACATGCAGCCTCCAATACTAAATTCGTTGCCTTTTAATGATTCATCGCTGCCTCCTTTTGGTCAAATGTATCTATTTGACAATAATATGTAGCCTTCTCAAGTGCATACGCGACCTCAACAGGGAGTTGGTAGTCTTCCTAAATAGAGCAATTTTGGTGTTCAAAGAAATATGGAATAGGAGAGTTTTAATTTGCAAAGGTAGAATATTGGTGGCAGTAATAAGCTATAGGGCAGTAAACAGAGGCAAAGTAATGAAGACAATGAAAAACAACAGGGAAATTTGTAGCCTACAGTGGGTCCTCAATTACAAAAATCTACTCTAGAGCGGAGACCTCTGGCCAAATTTGATGACTATGAATTATTGCTTTGTGATGAGGCAGAGTCTGCAACTTTTAAACAAGCTTGCAAAGATACAAATTTAGTAAAAAGGATGGAGGCGATGAATGAAGAATGGAGTCTTTGCATGCAAATGAGACATGGGATTTGGTTCCTCTTCCGCCAAATCAGAAACCATTGAAGAATAAATGGGTATATTGTTTGAAAGATGAAGATGGAGGTCATAAAAATTACAAGGCCAAATTGGTTGTGAAAGGTTTTGCACAAGAAAAAGTAATTGATTTCAATGAGATATTTTCACCAGTTGTGAAAATGAACATCATTTGAGTAGTGTTAGGCTTGGCAGTTGTTTGAGATCTTGAACTTGAGCAATTAGATGTCAAAGGAGCTTTTCTTCATGGAGATATTGAAGAGGAATTATACATGGAGCAGCCTGAAGGTTTTGCATAGTAGGGTCAAGAACATTTATATTGTAGATTGAAGTGGAGTTTGTATGGGCTCAAGAAAGCCCCAAGGTAGTGGTATCTAAAATTTGATAGCTTCATGACTCAACAAAGTTTCACTATTTGTGAATCAGACCCATGTGTTTATTACAAGAAGCTTTCTAATGGTGAGTTTGTTATTCTTTTACTTTATGTTGATAATATGTTGGTTGCTAGCACTAGAATGAGGATTTCTCATGAGTTGAAGCAACATTTATTTCTATGATTTTCCATGAAGGATTTAGAGGCAGCAAAGAGGATTCTTGGGATGAATATAATAAGGGATAGAAATAAGAGAGAAATTAGATTATCTCAAGAAAAATATATTCTTAAAATCTTAGATAGATTCAATATGAACAATGCCAAATCTGTTAGTACTCCTTTGGCTGATCATTTTTTGTTATCCTCAGCTATGCGTCCTAAAATAGAAGAGGATAAAGAACACATGAAGAGTGTTCCATATTCATCAACAGTTGGCAGTCTCATGTATGCCATGACTTGTACTCATCTGGATATTGCTCTTGCAGTGGGAATTGTGAGCAAATTTATGAGTAATCCAAGTAAACCACATTGGTAGGTTGTCCAATGGATCTTCAGGTATTTGAAAGGTACTTATGATCATGTTTTATGTTTTGGTGGTAAGGACACTCACCTATGAGGTTATGTTGATTCAAATATGGCTAGAGATCTAGATAAATGACGTTCTACTACCAATTATGTGTTTACTCTTGTTGGGGCAGTGATCAGTTGGGTTTCCTGATTGCAACAGGTAATTGTACTTTCTTCTATGGAGGCTGAATATATTGCTCTAACTGAAGGAGCAAAGGAAATGATATGGTTGCAGTGGTTGTTAAGTGAAACATGGTGTAAGCAATCCATTTTTACTTTGTTTTGTGATAGCAATAGTGCTATTGACTTGGCCAAGAATTCTTCCTTTCACAATCGAACAAACCATATAGAGATTCAATATCATTTTATTCATCATGTTGTTGAAGAGGGTAAACTGCAGGTGGAGAAAATTCACATGAAGTTGAATCCAACTGATATGTTGACAAAGGTAGTACCTAGGGAGAAGTTCAAATTTTGTAGAGCTTCTCTCGGACTTGTCCAACTGACAATAAAATTGCAGTGGAGGGATATCTCTAAGCAACTATTTGGTCTTCAAGTGGGAGATTGTTGGGTTTAGTGAAGCCCAAATATTCTATTTTAGTCAGAAATTTCTCTCACATTCAAAACAATTGACTTCTTTGTAATGACTTCTTTTTGGCATGTGTTCACTAGTTTAGAAGTTGTTTGTTTTGATGGTTTTTTACCATTTTGGAGATGAGACCAAAATTATAAAGTTGTTTCTAATTGAATATGTAATTCATTCAAAATTAATAAAATAGATAATCCCTAAAAGTGGACATAGCCATTAGTGGGTGAACCACTATAAATCTTGTGTTCTTTTGTGTCTTTTAAATATTTTAATTTATGTTCTTATTTTTTGCAATTTTCATCAACATAATCTACTTCCATATGAGCCTATCTATATATCTCTTCAAGCTCTACTTGCTTCTTAAGCACAAGCTCTTTCATTTTGCTAGATTTTAATTGATCTAATCTCTCTACTTCGACCTCAATTTTCCAAACCATAATCTCTATTCTTTGTTTTAAACGATTTGCTTGCAAGAATATTTTGAAAGATTAACAACTGCAATATTATTCAACTGAAAAAAATTAACAACTGCAATATTATTCAACTGAATATCAAAATATGTTACAATGATCTCTTATATAAAGAGTTTTAGAGATAATAGTAATAAAGGAAAACTCATGTGAATAGGTTGCATGAATAAAGAAAGCTAAACAAAGCAACTAAATAATGGAAAGATGACAAAGCATCAAACTAGTTTTAAAGCAAAAGACAAGCAAAAAACTGAAGCTAAAGCTAAGAAATGTCATTTCTAATGTGTGACTACCAACTATACACATCAAAATGAATGCAAGAATAATATGTTTGCAAGAGAAATCACCATGTAATATCTTGAAAACTTAAATTTCATTCTAAAATTAAATTAAATTCTAATTTCTACAATTTACAAAAAATATATTATTTAGTTTTCAAATAATTAATTAAATTGTAGTGATTATATATACAAATGAATTAAATAAAATTTCATATTCATTTTCAATTTAGATATAAAAATAATATTTCTATTTTATTTTTTCTTGTAGTGATTATGTATACAAATGAATTAAATAAAATTTCATATTCATTTTAAATTTAGATATAAAAACAATCTTTCTATTTTTTTTTTCTTCTTTTTACATGTAAATCATTTCATTTTCTAAAATGATACTTAAAAGTGCATTTAAAAAAAATATAAATCATTTACGTAAGAAATTTCTTGATTTAAATCTCTTAACAATAATGACTGCATTTTTTTTAAAGATAAGAAGATAAGATTTAAGAGTGGATATGGATTTTCCTATCATTTAAACGTCAATTTCTAACTGAAGAGTTTTTCCTTACACGTTTCTTTTTGGTGGATGCCATTGTAATACACCTCTGGCATAATTAATTAACTTTAGAAACTACTTGTACATCTAATAACAATAATTTATATATTTAGTTATTTATATATATAAATAATAATATTATATTATTATTAGTATAAATAAATTGTGTAATTTATATAATATATATATCTTTTGTTCTTCTAATCAATCATTGATTTTTGAAAATAGCATACTCTAAGACAGATTTATTTTTTCCACTTAAGATGATTTTCACAAACATCTTAGCCATAATATATAATTATTAATTTAAATCACAACACATAAACATTTAATCTTTAGTCAAATCATAATGCATAGTGTAATGACGTAACCTTTATAACACCATGCAAATCATCACCCAATGCAATTATCATAAATGCTACTACATGCATGTGTGAATGCCTCAAGATCCCATCCTACCATTCATTTATCAAGCAGCTAGGATACCCCCACCTCAAACATGTTCTCGCCTTCAAAAATGACCTGCTTCTATTCATGTACTAAGTCACACTTTAGTATGTTAATCCTTAAAAACCAAATTAGGAGCGTATAATAGAATTAAACTCATAACCACAACATGATAATTATTCCAATTTCATTTCTATGCATCCATATTAAATTTCAACTTCAATTTCAATTATAAGCATTTTAAAAATAACATCTAATTTAAGATAGATTTATCCACATTCATAAGACATTCAACCAATATTCACAACTAGTGCAATTTATCCAATGATTAAGATTATGCAAGAAAATGAGATGTGACAATATAACTAATATCAACACCGAATACAAAGGATCACTGTCAAAGGGCTCACTGCCAAAATAGAAAAGAAGATAGAGAATAAATGTTACATAGAGAAAATCATCTCAATGCAATTGAGGATCCACCACAATGTCACCAACACATTCACAGTTTGATTAAGAATTGTACACCTTTTTCTCATTGCATCCAATAATCATTCACTGTAATTAGTGTAAACACCAGGCCAACTATTACCCATGTAAACACCATTAACACACTTACTTATTTCCAAGGACAAGTTGCAAACCACACACCATGCTTGAACATGTTCTAGAATATTCCTCAAACACCTTGAAATCCAACAAACTCCTTCGCAACAATTTCCACCTAAAGAATGTACACACCCAGTACACTCAGAGAACTCCGATATGCACTATTGCTTGAAAAAATTTCTTCCAAAGCACCAAACCTTGAACCACCTTGAACAAACAAAGATACCAATACAATCAATACTCCTTCAGATTTGCAAGACCTGAAACATAATTGCGGATAAATGAGGAGCAAATATATTTCTCCCAAACACCTCTGCAATACACAATTCACATACTGGTGAACACAACTTCTTCTGCATAGTGATCCAACACACCAGATCCTGGATATAACACCTTTGAACATCTCTGATCAACATATTTGAATTTCATAGGAATATGTTCAATCTAGAAGAAATGCATAGCACAACTAGAGCACATCCCTACAACCTAGAACACCACTCTGACACACTATTTCCTCTTGTTATCAAATTCTCTCAAAATTAATTGGAAACCAAGCACCACATGCATCATTATCATCATCAACACTTCTTGCAACATAGTAACTCAATCACATATCCATAGAAAAAATCTTATCAAAGAAACACTAGAGGTTGACACTAGTAGCTTTACTAATGACAACATAATGCAACTAATCAAAGCATGGATAACATCAACTGCTCATACCCTTGCAATGTAATATTTCCCAACAATAGACATCAATGAAAACACAAGCTTGTTGACATCAATGAGAACACCAACTACTCATAATTGCAACAATCTCCCCCTTTTTCATTGATGACAACACATGATGTGAAAAACCATCAAAGACACAACAACTCTAGATATCAACATACTGCACTCTTCACACTACTTCTCCCCCTTACTCAACTATCTTATTAATATCTCTCTCCCCCTTTGTAGCTTGAATTTTTAACATGAATTTATCGCCCCCTTAAATTTCTTCTTTTTCATGCATGACTTTCTTCTTTTTCATATGACTCTCTCTCCCCCTTTGACATCAATGGCAAAGGGCCAAAATATTTGCATTGTTTATTCTCTCCCTTTAACCTGCTTACTAGTACCGCTCTGAAAATTATTTATTTTCCTACTTTGTATACTCCCCCTTAGGAGCACATGCCAAATTGCATCAAATTACCAACCACTACATAATGACAACACACACTCTTTTGGCTGCAACAACCAACAATGCTACCTACTCCCCCAATAGCTAGCCACCAACATCAGTCCAAAACAAACAATGAACCATAATATCCACTGGACTAATGCATCTCCTTATGCATCTAGTTCAAGGAGGGAGGGGAAATAACCCCACACTTCCCCCAAAGATACTCAAAAGTATTCTTAGGAAGATCCTTAGTGAATATATCAACAATCTATTCCTTTGTAGGCACATATTCAAGCTTTACTTCATTCTCCACAACCTTCTCTCTTAGAAAGTGATATATAATTGAAATATGTTTTGTTCTTGAATTCACTACTAGGTTCTTTCAAATATTGATTGCACTTGTGTTATCATAGAAGATAGAAATTGGTTCATCATATATTACTATAATATCCTTCAATTTTTTCCTCATCCATAACACCATAAGGAAAGAAGAGGTGCGGAAACACTTTCCTAATGTCAAATCCACAAGGAAGAATGCAATGAAAGGCTTTTAATTTTCAAATTACAATCCAATTAAGACACACATGAAAGATTTACAAAAATAGAGAAAATACAATAAGACAAAGAACAATAGATTTACGTGGGAAAACCCTTTCAGGAAAAAACCAACCACACCAAGCTGAATCTCTTTGTATTACAGTAACAAAATATTACATACAATGCAGAGATCCAACTCTCTAGTTATCAGTTCTCAGTAGCTACAATCACTATTCATCTAGTTACAAAAATGCTCTCTCAACAATTCGATTCACTCCTAGTGATTTCAAATCAGAATCGATCATTTAAATCTTATCCCCTTCTAATTTTTTACCTTCTATGCATCCTTATCCACCAAATCTCCATCATAGAAAGTTTCCATGCCTTTTTAGATTTTTCCCTGCACACTGTTAAGCTCTAGTATCATAACAGTTAAAAAAATCCAACTGTCATCTGTTTGAAAACCGCTTCCTCTAATTGGTCCAGCAGGATGCCACATAGGATGGTCACACGGTCAACGAAATTCAAACTTTGTTGGCATATTGGTGAGACACTAACAGTGTCTCCCCGATGCCACAAAGTATTCGCTATCGATATCGGCTTCAGACCCCAACAGTCGGCAAGAGGATTCTCATTCAACAAGACTCATACCGAAAACCATAAGTCATATTGAACTCAGAGAGACCATCGGCAAGACATACCGATCTTGCTAAAACCTCATATCGAAGTCTTCGAGTCATGTCGTCGAGTTTTTTCCATTCGGCATGAAAATCGTATTTCAGTGAGACTCATATCAAAGTCAGAAGTCACAACGATGAGTTATACTATCGACAAGACACTTCATTCTCGCCAAGACTTTCCATCGACCACTTCATGCTACACTGAAGGCTTACTACTATCGGCAAGACCCCATGGTTTTGGTGAGACATCATACCAAAAGACAAAGCTTCCACTTAATGGCCTACCATTTTCGCTGAGATGTCATAGCAAACATCCCATGTCACCCCGAATGTCACATACTGTCGGCAAGACTCATGTCTTTTGCCATGACCTTTCTCCGAGCGCCCCAAGTCTTACCGAAGACTATCAGTGTGACTTACCCAAGTCGCCAAGACTTCACACAATGAAGTATTTTGTCACCATGAAGACATACTCCCGTCGGTGTGACCTAGCTTCATCGCTGAGACATCTCCCCATGACCTTTATGTTACCTCGATAGTTGAACATTATTGGTAAGACATTTCATACTCGCAAAGACATCTTACCGAAACCCTTGTTTCACCGATAGAGCCAAATACCATTGGTGAGACATTCCAAGTCAGTGAGACCACATACCAACAATAGTCCCTTCAGCCAAGTCTCCCCGATGCCCGATAAGATCACACTATTTCCCGAAGGTTTCCATTTTCCAAAAGGTCACAATGAACACACAAGGTCACAGCGATAGACTTTTCAGAAAGAAATCAACCCTATCACAGTCATAAGAACATTTCAAGAGCTTCAGAATAGTTAGTCGCCCAGACATGAACAACGTCACAGTGACTTTTCCCTTCAAGAGTTCCATGTCAGTAAGGATTGAGGCACATATTCCAACAAGATCCCACTTGACGAAGATCTTACTGACACCTCTAGAGCATAAACAAACTACTGAAAAACATGGGCCAAGAGGCCCATCAAACTGGCACACCACCTGAATTGTATGTGCTCACAAGCTTCGTCAATGTATCTGCAACAATCTCCAGAGTATCCACTTTCTCCAAAGAGACCTTCCCATCCTCCACCATATCTCATACAAAATGATACTGTACATCTATATGTTTTGTCTTGGCATGGAAAGTAGGATTCTTTGCCAAACATATAACACTCTGACTGTCATAGTAGATAGTAATCTTTTCTGCATCAAAACCTATGTTAGAACAAAAACGTTTTAACCAGATTGCTTCTTTACAGGCATGTATGGCTGCCATGTATTCTACCTATGTAGTGGACAAAGCGACTACAGCCTGCCACTTGCTCATCCAACTCACTACACCACCATTCATCATGGAAATATATCCACTAGTGGATCTTCTGATGTCAATGGCCCCTGCCCAATCAAAATTCACATAACCTTGAATACTAAGAGTCCTCTGTGATTCAACCAAGTTTCCATGGTAACACAGAGCATAGTCTGAAGTGCCCTTCAGATATCTAAACACTCTCTTCATAGCATCCCAATGTGTCCTTCCAGGATTTGCCATAAACCGACTAAGAACTCCCATTGCTTGGGCAATGTCTGGCCTTGTACAAACCATTGCATACATAAGGCTGCCAACCGCACTTGCATAAGGTACACTGGTCATGTCCTCCATCTCAGTAGGAGATTTTGGACAATCCTCAATAGATAGCTCATTCCCTATGTAACTGGAACAACTAGCTGCTTGCACTTAGTCATACAAAATCTCTCTAGAATAGTCATGATATACTTACTCTGACTGAGCCAAAGTTTTCTATTCTTCCTATCCCTATTTATTTCCATTCCCAGAATATACCCTGCTGCACCAAGATCTTTCATTTCAAACTTTGCAGACAACTGAGACTTAAGATCAGAAATCATTATCTTACTATTGCCTATGAACAACATATCATCAACATATAGAGAAATAATAAGAACTTGATCACTTTCAGCTTTATAATATACACAATGATCACATTTTGATCTTACAAATCCCAATGACAAGACCAAACCATCAAAATTTTGGTACCACATTCTAGGAGACTATTTTAACCCATACAGAGATTTCTTTAACTTGCAAACCAGTCTTTCTTTACCTTTTTCCACACAGTGCTCCAGCTGGGACATATAAATTTCTTCTTCAAGATCACCATGAAGAAATGTTGTCTTCACATCCATCTGCTTGATCTCTAAGTCATACGATGATGCAAGTGACAAAAGAAATCTAATAGATGTCAGCTTAGCTACAGGAGAAAACATTTCTCCATAGTCAATTTCCTCTACTTGGGAATAACCTTTTTCAACCAGCCTCGCTTTATATTTTTTTACATTGCCATCTAGACCAATTTTATTTTTTAATATCCATTTGCAGCCTACAAATTTTTTGCCTTTAGGCAATGGAACCAAACTCCAGGTTTGATTCTTTTCTAATGATGTCATTTCTTCATTCATGGCTTCCAACCAAGAGTTTGAATCAGACATTTTAAATGCCTCTTTCACAGTCCTAGGTTCATCAGTGCTAGAAATTAAAGCATAGGCACAAGTAGACTCTATCAAAGAAAACCCATACCTTTTAGGTTGCTTTCTTTCACGAGTTGACCTCCTCACAGGCTGAGGCTAAGGTGGTCCTTCATCTTCTTCAGAACTTTTAGAACTACTTGAGCTCTCCTCAGTATCAGGTACATTTTGATTTTTTAATTCCTCTTCATCTGGTATTAGAGGAATTTCTGCTACATCCTTTTCATTTTCTGATTTCTTCTCTAACTACAGATCCAATGTAGAAGTCTTTAGCTCACGAAAGATAATTCTTCTGCCATACAAAACCTTCTCAGTCTCAAGGTTCCAAAGCTTGTATCCTTTTATGCTAGCACTATAGCCAATAAAAATACACTTTACAGCATTGTTTTCCAAATTGGATCTTTTTTCAATTGGCACATATGCATATGCCTCACAACCAAAGACACGAATATGTCTTAGAGAGGGCTTCCTTCTAGACCATGCTTCCAAAGGTGTCTTCTCAACAAGAACAGAGTTAGGAGAACGATTTAACAAGTAACATGATGTAGAGACTGCTTTAGCCCAGAACTTCTCCTCCAAGCCAGCATTGCTCAACATACTTCGTGCTCTTTCCATTACTCCTGTTGAACCTTTCAACAACTCCATTTTGCTATGGAGTGTAAGGTGTAGTCTTATGTCTTTTAATTCCATGATTTGTACAGTACCTTTCGAATTCATCTAAACAAAACTCACCGCCATTGTCAGTCCTTAGGCATTTTATTTTTCTACTAGTCTCGATTTTACAAGGTTTTAAATTTTAAACCGGTGAACACTTCTTATTTACTTTTCAGAAAATATACAAATGTTCTTCTTGAATAATCATCAATAAACGACACATAGTATCTTGATTTAGACAGAGAAGGAACATTCACTGGACCAAACACATTAGAATGAATATAATCAAGAAAACCAGAACATTTGTGAGGACTAGAATAAAATGAAACATGGTGTTGCTTTCCATATATGCAATGTTCACAAAATTAGAACTCAAGGTTACAATCTTCAAGCCCTTCTACCATGTTTTTATTTTTCAAGGTTTTTAAACCTTTTTCACCAATGTGGCCAAGCCTATGATGCCAGAGCATAGTCTTTTCTACTAGAATTTTAACCTCCATAGCATTTACTCCATCAGGAAAATTTTCCTTCTTTTCTCCATGAGCAGCCTTAAGTGACTTTGCAGAGACACTGTTGCATTGGACAGCCAGTGCATCTAGCTTGTACAGAGTACCAATTCGAGCACCCCTAGCCAGCACCATAGAGCCTCTAGTCATCTTGCAGCCATTTCTAGAGAACGTGACCTACACTCCAATATCATTCAGCTTACTTACAGGAAGTAGGTTTCGAGCCGACCTAGTATATGCATCACATCATTGATTCCCTTCACTCTTCCATCGGGGGAATTGAATTCTAACTCTTCCACGACCAACAATTTCCAAAGATGAATTTGCCAAGTACACCTTTCCACCATTGTATTCTTCATACTTCGTGAACCATTCTCTATGAGATGTCATGTGGAAAGATGCTCTAGAATCAATCAGCTAGACATCATCTGATGCCTATGTAGCCAATGCTGCAATGAAGGCGTCTGCATCACTATGAGAAGAATCATTGCCAGAATTCTTCTTCTTCTTTTTCTCCCCCTTGCAATCCTTTTGGACATGACCAGGTTGCCCACAATTCCAACACTTCACATATCTTCCATTTTGAGTTTCCACAACTCAAAATTGCTACCATTGAATTTTTCTATTTCCATCCTACTGGATGTGCTCACCATCTTAATCTATAATTAAATTATCAGACCTCTACAAAACTCCCACTGGAAAAGGATTGACACAAAAAACCTAACCCACTCACAAGGACAACACAACTGGCCAGGCTCTGATACCACTTGTAAGGAAAGCAGAGGTGCGGAAACACTTTCCTAATGTCAAATCCACAGGGAAGAATGCAATGTAGGGATTTTAATTTTCAAATTATAATCCATTTAAGACACACATGAAAGATTTACAGAAATAGAGAAAATACAATAAGACAAAGAACAACAGATTTACGTGGGAAAACCCTTTCAGGAAAAAACCCACCACACCAAGCTGAATCTCTTTGTATTACAGTAACAAAATATTACATACACATTTGTAGAGATCCAACTCTCTGGTTATCAGTTCTTAGTAGCTACAATCACTGTTCATCCAGTTACAGAAATGCTCTCTCAACAATTTGATTCACTCCTAGTGATTTCAAATCAGAATCGATCCTTTAAATCTTATCCCCTTCTAATTTTTTACCTTTTGTGCATCCTTATCCACCAAATCTCCATCAAAGAAAGTTTCCATGCCTTTTCAAATTTTTCCCTGCATGTTGTTCAGCTCCAGCGTCGCAACAGTTAAAAAAATCCAACCGTCATCTGTTTGAAAACTGCTTCCTTGATTGGTCCAGCAGGATGCCACATATGATGGTCATGATCAACGGTGTTCAAAATTTGTTGGCATATTGGTGAGACACTAACAGTGTCTTCCTGATGCCACAAAGTATTCACTATCGATATCAACTTCAGACCCCAACAATCGGCAAGAGGATTCTCATTCGATGAGACTCATACTAAAAACCATAAGTCATATCGAACACAGAGAGACCATCGGCAAGACATACCAATCTCGCCAAGACCTCATATCAAAGTCTTTGAGTCATGGACCGTCGAGTGTTTTTGATTCGGCATGACAATCGCATTTCGGTGAGACTCATATCAAAGTTAGAAGTCACATCGATGAGTTATACTATCGGCAAGACACTTCGTTCTTGCCAAGACTTTCCATCGACCACTTCATGCTACACCGAAGCCTTACTACTATCAGCAAGACCCCACGGTTTCGATGAGATGTCATACTAAAATACAAAGCTTCCACCGAATGGCCTACCATTTTCACCGATATGTCATAGCAAACATCCCATGTCACCCCGAATATCACATATTGTCGGCAAGACTCATGTCTTTCATTGTGACCTTTCTCCAAGTGCCCCATGTCTTACCGAAGACTATCGGCGTGACTTACCCAAGTCGCCAAGACTTCACAATGAAGTCTTTTGTCACCGTGAAGACATACTCCCGTCGATGTGACCTAGCTTCATCACTGAGACATCTCCCCATGACCTTTATGTTACCCCGATAGCTAAACATTATCGGTAAGACATTTCATACTCGCGGAGACATCTTACCGAATCCCTTGTTTCATCGATAGAGCCAGATACCATCGGTGAGACATTCCAAGTCGGTGAGACCACATATTGACAATAGACCCTTCGGCCAAGTCTCCCCAACGCCCGATAAGATCACACTATCGCCCAAAGGTTTCCATTTGCCAAAAGGTCACAGTGAACACACAAGGTCATAGCGATAGACTTTTCAGCAAGACATCAACCTTGTCATAGTGATAAGAACATTTCAAGAGCTTCAGAACAGTTAGTCACCCAGACATGAACAATGTCACAACGACTTTTCCCTTCAGGAGTTCCATGTCAGTAAGGATTGAGGCACATATTCCAACAAACACCTATGTGTAGAAAAATGTTGTTGCAATGTACCCATCCTCTACAATAGATAAAGAAACTCAATCTTGTTTCTTGCTTAGCCATGATACCAATCTACATCCAAGAAAGAATGCACCACCACTTGTACTTTTCCTGTCATCAACACAACCAACCCAATCTACATCTGTGTAAGAACTCAAATTAAAACCAGTATCCTTTGGATACCACAAGCCATGATCCAGAGTTCCCTTTAAATATCTAAATATATTTCTCAATGCTACAACATGTGACTCTCTAGGGTTTTCTTGAAATATATTCACAAGATAAATTGCATGCATGATAAATGGTTTGGTAGCAATTAGATAGAGTAGTCCACCAATCATTGATCTATACTTACTCTGATCAACCTTGGGAGATTCATCATTCTTTCTCAGTTTGCAACCAATAACCATAGGAGTACATACCACTTTAGAGTCTTCCATTCCAATGCAAAGAGTAAATATAAAAATGAAGATTGTGAGAATTTGAAACAATGCAAAGAGTAAATCTAAATATTTTGTTTCAATCCATCATTTGCTAAACTTTTTTAAGTTAGAAGATCTGATCCTTAGATTATCCATTAAATACTTGTAATTAACCCTATAAAATCCCCCTTTTCTTTCCCCAATATGTCCCTTCTCCCATTTTCTAATAGCTCTCATGTTTTGTTGTTTTGGTTGTCTATGTAGATTCAACAAATAAATGCACTTTACCAACATAAAATTAGAAACACATACACATTACTCTTTTCAATTAAAAAATAAATACTATTACTACAATACTATTAAGGCAGGTACTCGCCACTATGTAGCACTTATTTTCATTTATATCTCTTCATTTTTAATTTTGTATACCTTTCTTAGTAGTCTTTTCTAAAAATATCCTCTCTTATTTTTCATATATCTGGAGTATTTAACTTTGTACATGACTTTTTTTATTAATATGTATATTTATACCCTTCATATACATATGGATAATTTATTTTCTATAAATATATTGGCAACCTTGAATATATTAACATGTTTGGAGAGAAATAATGCATACACATAAGATAAGTCACAAGAAAAAATAAAGTTGTGCACTAATTTGATATCTAACCATCAAATGTGAATAATTTATCTAGAATGTTATCTTGTTGAAATCATTTAAATAAGGCACTTATTAACCTCTACAAAATAGATATTGAAAAATGATAAAATAGGTAAATATTTTTCATATCATTGTCTTGAGTGATTCTAATTCAATGTATAAGACATTCTAAGTTGATGGCGACAAGGGGATTTTTTTATTCTATTTCTATCTTCCTTATATAATCCTACAAGGTGTACCTAAGTCAAGTTCATCCTTTTGAATTAAACTTGTATCTCAACTATGGTGTGTAAACACCTTCATCATTTCACCTACTTAAAACTAAATATATATGCATGCAACCCCTACATAAATAACATAACCAACTCCTCTTAAGCCCTTATGAAAGAAAAAAGTGAAGATAAATTTTTATTTTTATTTTTAACCCCTATCCCTTAGAACCAATCCCTAACCTCTTCAACTATCTTATGCCTAATACATAAGAAAACCAATATTAGTATAATTACATATCTATTTATTTAATATTTAATACCTTATTATGAACTAAAATGCTATTATATATTTCCTAAATACTGATTCCCTTGGGATGATCCCTCATGCAACAAGAGTAATGCTCCATCCTTGTCTTTCACTTTTCAATAACCTTGCACACAATCATGCCATACTCCTATTCTTCCAAATAGGACTACACATACTTGTGTCTTGCAAATTCAAAAATTTCCCCCATATAAAAAACTATTAAGGTTAGAGTTTGAGTCACTACAAGAAACCACCATAAGTGAGAGGTTTACTCTATGTACCATTGTAGAGATGAAAAGTACATAGAAATTTTTTAACTTATTATGAACTCATTTTAACAGCCATTACAATATGCACATTTTTTACCACTTTGACCCCTTCAAGTATGAATTAGCCCAAAATAACCCCATTCCATTCAGACATTAACCTCACATAACAAGAACAATGTTTTATCATTTTCTTGTAATTTTCTATCACCTTGGAAACTACTGCATCATCCTCTAGTTCTTCTAGGTAAGACCAGACACCTCATTCACTATGAATTCAAAATATTTCCACCCAATAACATGATTTATTATCAACCCTAAGCCCTAATTCACCTCAAACAATTAAATTGGGCTAGAGAATGTTCAATTAAGTGGATCTTTCCTAAATTGGAAAGATAACTAGCACCCTCAAGCATCTACTATACAAACTATTTTTAGTAACCTAGGGTGTCCTCCATTGGTGCATAAATCCATCTATACCTAAGCCCACATACAATTAAAAAAATATATTCAACTACTTATGTCGGATCATGCCTAGTGGCTAATTAAGTTAGGCCCATAAATGTGTCATAGGAACCCAAAAACTTCATTTCCAACACTTCTAAGAATTGCAATAACCATAGAAGAATATGGTTGACACAATAATTTATGCGAGTAGGTACCAAGGATACAACCATGCAAGTACAATGAACTAGTGTGTAGAAGAGAACATGAACATGTTACACAAGACGATAATGTTGATAAAGGACATATACACACAATCCTTAGTCCCTAACAAAAAAATACACAAGTTTCATAATATTTAAAATCAACTTGTTTCATAATCATTAGACAAGAATGCATTTTGATACAACTATATAAAAAATAATCATATCAATATTTTAGATGATGCATTGTGATCCATCATCAAGATAAAAAATGAGATAGATTGTAGAAAAACATATAAAAAATGAGAGAATAAAAGCATGAGTAATGATAGACTAAATGAAGGATGTAAAAATGCCAACACCAATACAAAGTTCAAATATAAAGAATTGTTTGTTAGTGAAAAGAGGGGGGATCTAGACTAAACGATGAAATCACAACCAAATCTCCCCACTAAACGATGAAATCACGATGATACCACTTGTAAGGAAAGCAGAGGTGCGGAAACACTTTCCTAATGTCAAATCCACAGGGAAGAATGCAATGTAGGGATTTTAATTTTCAAATTATAATCCATTTAAGACACACATGAAAGATTTACAGAAATAGAGAAAATACAATAAGACAAAGAACAACAGATTTACGTGGGAAAACCCTTTCAGGAAAAAACCCACCACACCAAGCTGAATCTCTTTGTATTACAGTAACAAAATATTACATACACATTTGTAGAGATCCAACTCTCTGGTTATCAGTTCTTAGTAGCTACAATCACTGTTCATCCAGTTACAGAAATGCTCTCTCAACAATTTGATTCACTCCTAGTGATTTCAAATCAGAATCGATCCTTTAAATCTTATCCCCTTCTAATTTTTTACCTTTTGTGCATCCTTATCCACCAAATCTCCATCAAAGAAAGTTTCCATGCCTTTTCAAATTTTTCCCTGCATGTTGTTCAGCTCCAGCGTCGCAACAGTTAAAAAAATCCAACCGTCATCTGTTTGAAAACTGCTTCCTCTGATTGGTCCAGCAGGATGCCACATATGATGGTCATGATCAACGGTGTTCAAAATTTGTTGGCATATTGGTGAGACACTAACAGTGTCTTCCTGATGCCACAAAGTATTCACTATCGATATCAACTTCAGACCCCAACAATCGGCAAGAGGATTCTCATTCGATGAGACTCATACTAAAAACCATAAGTCATATCGAACACAGAGAGACCATCGGCAAGACATACCAATCTCGCCAAGACCTCATATCAAAGTCTTTGAGTCATGGACCGTCGAGTGTTTTTGATTCGGCATGACAATCGCATTTCGGTGAGACTCATATCAAAGTTAGAAGTCACATCGATGAGTTATACTATCGGCAAGACACTTCGTTCTTGCCAAGACTTTCCATCGACCACTTCATGCTACACCGAAGCCTTACTACTATCAGCAAGACCCCACGGTTTCGATGAGATGTCATACTAAAATACAAAGCTTCCACCGAATGGCCTACCATTTTCACCGATATGTCATAGCAAACATCCCATGTCACCCCGAATATCACATATTGTCGGCAAGACTCATGTCTTTCATTGTGACCTTTCTCCAAGTGCCCCATGTCTTACCGAAGACTATCGGCGTGACTTACCCAAGTCGCCAAGACTTCACAATGAAGTCTTTTGTCACCGTGAAGACATACTCCCGTCGATGTGACCTAGCTTCATCACTGAGACATCTCCCCATGACCTTTATGTTACCCCGATAGCTAAACATTATCGGTAAGACATTTCATACTCGCGGAGACATCTTACCGAATCCCTTGTTTCATCGATAGAGCCAGATACCATCGGTGAGACATTCCAAGTCGGTGAGACCACATATTGACAATAGACCCTTCGGCCAAGTCTCCCCAACGCCCGATAAGATCACACTATCGCCCAAAGGTTTCCATTTGCCAAAAGGTCACAGTGAACACACAAGGTCATAGCGATAGACTTTTCAGCAAGACATCAACCTTGTCATAGTGATAAGAACATTTCAAGAGCTTCAGAACAGTTAGTCACCCAGACATGAACAATGTCACAACGACTTTTCCCTTCAGGAGTTCCATGTCAGTAAGGATTGAGGAACATATTCCTTAACAAAACACCTATGTGGTGAAAATGTTAAGTTGCAAATGTACCCATCCTCTACACAGATAAAGAACTCAATCTTGTTTTGCTTAGCCAGATACTAAATCTACATCCAACAGTTAAATCGCAATCACCCCACTGCAATTTCTTCCGGCCATCAACACAACCAACCCAATCTACATCCGTGTAAGAACTCAATTAAAAACCAAGATTCCTTGGATAACAAGCCATGATCCAGAGTTCCCTTTAAATATCTAAATATATTTCTCAATGCTACAACATGTGACTCTCTAGGGTTTTCTTGAAATATATTCACAAGATAAATTGCATGCATGATAAATGGTTTGGTAGCAATTAGATAGAGTAGTCCACCAATCATTGATCTATACTTACTCTGATCAACCTTGGGAGATTCATCATTCTTTCTCAGTTTGCAACCAATAACCATAGGAGTACATACCACTTTAGAGTCTTCCATTCCAATGCAAAGAGTAAATATAAAAATGAAGATTGTGAGAATTTGAAACAATGCAAAGAGTAAATCTAAATATTTTGTTTCAATCCATCATTTGCTAAACTTTTTTAAGTTAGAAGATCTGATCCTTAGATTATCCATTAAATACTTGTAATTAACCCTATAAAATCCCCCTTTTCTTTCCCCAATATGTCCCTTCTCCCATTTTCTAATAGCTCTCATGTTTTGTTGTTTTGGTTGTCTATGTAGATTCAACAAATAAATGCACTTTACCAACATAAAATTAGAAACACATACACATTACTCTTTTCAATTAAAAAATAAATACTATTACTACAATACTATTAAGGCAGGTACTCGCCACTATGTAGCACTTATTTTCATTTATATCTCTTCATTTTTAATTTTGTATACCTTTCTTAGTAGTCTTTTCTAAAAATATCCTCTCTTATTTTTCATATATCTGGAGTATTTAACTTTGTACATGACTTTTTTTATTAATATGTATATTTATACCCTTCATATACATATGGATAATTTATTTTCTATAAATATATTGGCAACCTTGAATATATTAACATGTTTGGAGAGAAATAATGCATACACATAAGATAAGTCACAAGAAAAAATAAAGTTGTGCACTAATTTGATATCTAACCATCAAATGTGAATAATTTATCTAGAATGTTATCTTGTTGAAATCATTTAAATAAGGCACTTATTAACCTCTACAAAATAGATATTGAAAAATGATAAATAGGTAAATATTTTTCTAGCATCATTGTCTTGGAGTGATTCCTAATCTCAATGCATACATTCTAAGTTGATGGCTACAAGGGATTTTTATTCTATTTCTATCTTCCTCTTATATAATCCCTACAAGGTGTACCTAAGCCGTCTATCCTTTGAAATTAAACTTGTATCTCAACTATGGGCAAACACTTCATCATTTCTACCTACTTAAAACCAAAATATATATGCATGCAACCCCTACATAAATAACATAACCAACTCCTCTTTAAGCCCTTATGAAAGAAAAAAGTGAAGATAAATTTTTATTTTTATTTTTAACCCCTATTCCTTAGAACCAATCCCTAACCTCTTCAACTATATTATGCCTAATACATAAGAAAACTAATATTAATATAATTACATATCTATTTATTTAATATTTAATACCTTATGAACTAGTTAAAATGCTATTATATATTTCCTAAATAATGATTCCCTTTGATGATCCTCTACATGCAACAAGAGTACTGCCTCCATCCTTGTCTTCACTTTTCAATAACTCCTATACACAATCATGCCATACTCCTATTCCTTCCAAATAGGACTACACATTACCTGTGTCTTTGGCAAATTCAAAAATTCCTATATAAAAAACCATTAAGGTTAGGAGTTTGAAGCATTATAGAATCCACCCATAAGTGAGAGGTTTACTCTTATGCAAATCTACTGCAGAGATGAAAAGTACATAGAAATTTTTAAACTTATTATGAACTCATTTTAACAGCCATTACAATATGCACATTTTTTACCACTTTGACCCCTTCAAGTATGAATTAGCCCAAAATAACCCCATTCCATTCAGACATTAACCTCACATAACAAGAACAATGTTTTATCATTTTCTTTGTAAATTTCATCAATTTGAAACTACTGCATCATCCTTCTTAGTTCCTCTAGGGGCACTCTGCATGACCCTATTCACTCATGAATTCAAAATATTTCCCAACTCCAATAACATGATTTATTATCAACCCTAAGCCCTAATCTTTTCACCCCTGCTACAAACAATTAAATCTCAATAGAGAATGTTCACATTCATGGATCTTCCTAAAATTGGAAAGATAACTAGCACCCTCAAGCACTACTACATACAAACTATTTTTAGTAAACCTAGGTGTCCTCCCATTGGTGCATAAATCCATCTATACTTCCCCAAGCCTACATACAATTAAAAAAATATATTCAACTGTTATGTCGGATCATGCTCTAGTGGTTAAATTTCATAGGGCCCATAAATGTAAGCCATAGGAACTCAAAACTTCTATTTCCAACACTCTTAAGAATTGCAATAACCATAGAAGAATATGGTTGACATAATAATTTATATGTAGTAGGTACCAAGGATACAAATCCATGCAAGTACAATGAACTAGTGTAGTAGAAGAGAATATGAACATGTTACACAAGACGCATAATGCTTTATAAAGACATATACACAATCCTTAGTCCCTAAATACAAAAAATACACAAAAGCTCTCTATAATATTTAAAATCAACTTGTTCTCTATAATCATTAGGGACAAGAATGCATTTTGACACAACTATATGTAAAAAAATAATCATATCAATATTTTAGATGATGCATTGTGATCCATCATCAAGATAAAAAATGAGATAGATTGTAGAAAAACATATAAAAAATGAGAGAATAAAAGCATGAGTAATGATAGACTAAATGAAGGATGTAAAAATGCCAACACCAATACAAAGTTCAAATATAAAGAATTGTTTGTTAGTGAAAAGAGGGGGGATCTAGACTAAACGATGAAATCACAACCAAATCTCCCCACATAAATATGCGAACACAAAATCAACTAAGGGATTGTGCTTGGCTACTATCCTGAAGGGAGAGCCAAGTAGGTTTTGGTTCCTTTGTTGAAAATACAAGGATTGATATGATGATGCAATGAATTAGGCTAGTAATGACCAAATTAACTAAATGTGATTGAACATAGATGCTATAAGTAAATGGATAGAAGCAAAAATAGGTTTGGGAAGAAAATATAGAGAAGAACCTATAATAGGAAATTGTTGCTAACTGTGGAAGACATTGTGTGGATGCTAGTGTGTTGTTTTGTAGTCCTAAAGGTGTTAAAAGCTAGGATTTACTACATGTACACACTTGGTGTTGTCTAAACACTTGTGACAATGAAAATTGGAATTCAATATGTGAATATGCCTGTATAACTATAATGACATAATATCCTCATGAAAAACTATGATAGATAAGAGGAAGGGTTTAGGAGTCTCCAAAAGGCTCTAAATGTCAAATCCTCTTTCCATGATAGCAACTTGGGCACCTGCAAAATGAAAAGGGGAGAAGGTGATGCAGGAGCATCCAGTGGTGTAGGGAAGTCTTGCATCATCCAAAAAAATGTTTTTCCTTATTTTTCTTTGGTTGTTTTGAGTCCCATGATGGCACTTAAGGGCTGTAAGACAATCATAAGTTAGAAAAGGTGAAAAATGGTAACTTACTATTTTTAGTAAGTCGACCTAATCGTGCTCATATGGACCTAAAAATTTACCTCAAGGTGCAGAACTAAAAAATATTTCAGGTGTTGAAAGAATCATCTCAATATCATGTACGGTTTGGGAGATATTAAATTTTTCATCCCAAGAAATTTCCCGAATGCAGCTTCAAATTCAAATTTGAAAACCAAAACTCAAAAAGTGGATGAAATGATCTCTAATGTTTTGATGTTGTATATTTCTTCAAGAGCTTTCCAACGATATATTATAATAGAAAATTAGACACCCAAATAAAAAGTTATGGCCCTGAGAAGCTGCCCCACTAAAAAGTGAATTTCATTAAAATATCTTCCTAGGCAAGAAATCAAACAATGAGACTTTTGGCACCAAAACAAAAGGGAAAGTTACACTTTATAGAACATTCTAGGGTGGTTATTAGGTAAAATAAAAGGGTTAAGTGGAGGTTGTAGAAGGTGGCTCCATTAGTGTAGACTGTGGCTCTGAATAATAGATTTTATTTTCAGAGTTGATTTGAATGTAGTGAATCAAGCACATGAGGTTGTAGCCCTGTAAAGTTTGAATCAATAATTTCATTTTCGAAAAATAATTGAAAGTGGGTTGTTTTCTATCTTGCATTTTCTATGTTGTTATTTTTTATTGTGTTTTGTGTGGGGTTTGGGTAGTATAGCCCCCATCAACTGGTATTAGAGTAGGTTTTCTTGAGTGTGTAAATAGATTGTCGAATGTGAGGTAGTTTGCACCAAGACTTGTGGTTGTGGGTTTCTGAGAAAAGTGATCAGAATACCTCCGTGAAGAAACCGTGGTGGTGGAATAAATGTTATTGTATCATAAGAGGGTTTTAGAGCCCTGCAAAGACAAGTTCAAGCATTGCAAGAGGAGCTACATTGAGGGTTTGAGCTAAGAAGAGGAGATGAAAGTGAGGATGAAGCTGAAAATGAGGAATAGTTCAAAGAAGAACAAGATGATATTTTTATTTTTAGTAAGACATTGGAGGAGCACCTGATGCATATCCAAAGAGTTTTTGAGAAGCTAAGGGAGGAGAAGTTGTTGATTAATTTGAAGAAATTTAGTTTTGTGAAGAGAGAGTTGGTGTATTTAGGATTTGTTGTCTCAATAGAGGTTCTTAAAATGGATCTAGAGAAGGTGAGAGCTATCATTTAATGACCTACCTCGAGGTGGAAGATCCTGAGAGGGTCAAATTTGCAAAGACCAAGCTAAAGGGTCATGTGAATATTTGGTGGAAAGAGGTATAACTAGAAAGAAACTGAAGATAGTGGAAAAAATAAAAAGATATTTCATTCCTATGGATTATGAGCTAGATTTGTTGAAGAGGATGCAAGGTTTGAAACAAGCAAGAAAATATGTCAAGGAGTATACAAAAGAATTCTATAGTGTCTTGATCAGAACAGGCCATTCTAAGGCCAATAAGGAGAAAGTTGTCCATTACATAAATGGGTTGAAGCAGAGTATTCAAGAAGAGTTGAGTCTGGTAAGAATGTTTTCCATTGAAGATGCATATCAATTTTCTTTGAAGGTAGAAGAAAAGTTGAATAGAAGGTTTGAAAGAAAGCAAAGAGGTGGAGATTGCAGTGGAAATCCTAGCAGACGATCATATGGAGGCCGGAATGAAGATCAAAAGAAGGGAAAAGGATCTAGTAGCAGCCAAAACTAGAAAGGAGATAGCAAAAGGAAATAGATCCTATGAGTTTCCTCAACATAAAGGAAGGACAAACAAAAGACTAGAGCGTAATGCATGAGTTGTACATGTAGATGAAGATGTCAAGTCTTCACGTTCTAAGGATGCAAAAATGGGAGAGGTTCTTGTTACTAGAAGAGCCTTCCTGAATGAGGAGAAAGAACCAACTCAAAGGAAGAATTTGTTTTGCACTAGATGCAAGTGTGAAGGTAAATTTTGCAATGTTATTATTGATGGAGGTAGTACTGATAACCTTGTTTCATAATATATGGTTAGTAAGTTGTAGTTGGAGAGAAATAATTTATGAATCTTCAACAAGCCTTCCTTTCTATTTAACCAAATATTCTTCATACTACTTGTTTCTTGTACTTTTTCCCACATGGCTATCCAATATTTCTTCTATCTCTTCCTTCTCTGGAGTAGGTGCTAGAATTTTCCATTGTTCTGTTATTGGCCCATCCTCTATATCTCCTTCATGATACTCTATAAAATCAGCAATGTTGAACACATGAGAAATGTTTATTCCACTAGGAAACTATACCTCATAAGCATTTCCAGAATCATGCTTCTTCAGGATCTTGCTTGGTCCAAATTTATTAATTTTCAACTTATTATACGTTCCCATTGGGAACCTTTATTTCCTGAAGTGAACCATGACATCATCACCAACTTGAAATTCCTTAAATCTCCTCTTTTGATCAGCCTTAGCTTTGTACTAAGCATTTACCTTGGTCTTTACAAATTTGACCCTCTCAAGATCTTCTACCTCCTCATACTCAAAGTACTCCATATTGTTGATCCAATCAATCAACTCTTTTGGGTTAAGGTTTCTAGAAAATGTAGAAACATCAATCTTTGACATTTTCCCAATCTTAGAGATGTCCTTAAATAATTTAACTTGCTCTGGATCTACTACATCTTGTTCTTCTTCAAATTGTTCCTCATTTTCAGCTTCATCCTCACTTTCATCTCCTCTTCTTGTCTCAAACCCTTGACATAGATCCTCTTGTAGTGCTTGAACTTGTCTCTGCAAGGCTCTAAAACCCTCTTTTGGTACAATAACATTTCTTCCACCACCATAGTTTCTTCGCGGAGGCATTTTGATCACTTTTCTTAAAAA
>VDFB02057340.1:0-158026 GCA_007258455.2 Sequoia sempervirens
CAACTTGATAGGTATGGGTTTTCTTTGATAGATTCTACTTGTGCCTATGCTTTAATTTCTAGCACTGATGAGCCTAGGACTGTGAAAGAGGCATTTAGAATGTCCGATTCAAACTCTTGGTTGGAAGCCATGAACGAAGAAATGACATCATTAGAAAAGAATGATACTTGGAGTTTGATGCCCTTTCCTGAAGGTGGAAAAGTTGTTGGCTGCAAATGGGTATTTAAAAAGAAAATAGGTCTGGATGGCAGTGTGGAAAAGTATAAGGCGAGGTTGGTTGTGAAGGGTTATTCCCAGGTAGAGGGAATTGATTATGTAAATTTTTTTTCTCCTGTAGCTAAGCTGACATCTATCAAATTCCTTTTGTCACTTGCAACAACCTATGACTTAGAGGTTGAAGAGATGGATGTGAAGACAACATTCCTTCATGGTGACCTTGAAGAAGAGATTTATATGTCCCAACCTGAGAACTTTGTGGAGAAAGGTAAAGAAAAATTGGTTTGAAAGTTGAAGAAATCTCTGTATGCATTAAAATAATCTCCTAGAATGTGGTACCATAAATTTGACACTTTTGTTTTGTCATTGGGATTTGTAAGATCAAAATCTGATCATTGTGTGTACTACAAAGCTGAAAATGATCGTGTTCTTATTATTTCTCTCTATGTTGATGATATGTTGTTCATAAGCAATAGTAAGTTAATGATTTCTGATCTTAAGTCTCAGTTGTCTGCAAAGTTCGAAATGAAAGATCTTGGTGCAGCAAGGTATATTCTGGGAATGGAAATAACCAGGGATAGGAAGAGTAGAAAACTTTGGCTCAGTCAGAGTAAGTGTATTAATATTTTTCTAGAGAGATTTTGTATGACTGATTGCAAGCAGTTAGTTGTTCCAGTTTTGCAGGGAACGAAGCTATCTGTTGAAGACTGTCCAAAATATCCTACTAAGATGGAGGACATGACCAGTGTGCCTTATGCTAGTGCGGTTGGAAGTCTAATGTATGTAATGGTCTGTACAAGGCCAGACATTTCCCAAGCAGTGGGAGTACTTAGTCGGTTTATGGCTAATCCTTGAAGAACACATTGGGATGCTGTGAAAAGAGTATTCAGATATTTGAAGGGAACTTTTGAATATGCATTGTGTTACCATGGCAACTTGGTTGAATCACAAAGGACTCTCAACATTCGAGGCTATGTGGATTTTGATTGGGCAGGGGACATTGACAACAGAAGATCCACCAGTGGATATATTTTCATGATGAATGGTGGTGCAGTGAGTTGGATGAGTAAGTGGCAAGCTGTAGTCACTTTGTCCACTATAGAGGCAGAATACATGGCAGCAACACATGCCTGTAAGGAAACAATCTAGTTAAAATGTTTGTGTTCTAACATTGGGTTTGATGCAGGGAAAATTACAATTTACTGTGACAATCAGAGTGCTATTTGCTTGGCGAAGAATCCTACTTTCCATGCCAGGACAAAACATAATGGTGTGCAGTATCATTTTGTACAAGATATGGTGGAGGATGGAAAGGTCTCTTTAGAAAAAGTGGATACTTTGGAGAATGTTGCAGATGCATTGACGAAGCCTGTGAGCACAGACAAGTTTAGGTGGTGTGCCAGTTCGATGGGCCTCAGTGCCCATGAATTTTAGTAGTTTTGTTGTGCTCTAGAGGTGTCATTAAGATCTTCATCAAGTGGGAGATTGTTGGAAAATGTGTCTCAAACTTGCTGACGTGAAACCTCTGAAAAAAGAAAATTCGGTGTGACATTCTTTCTGTCTGGCCGACTAGCAGCTGTGTAACCTTGTGGAATTCTCAGGTTGCCGAGACCTTGTTGTTGTCTTACCGACTGGAGTTATCGCTGAGACTTTCCTATCGCTGTGAAGTTTCTAACTCCCTCCGCCGGGTAGATCTCTAGCCGACTGGTTTGGTTCCTATCTGATGTCTTCGGTGAGACTCCTGGCGATAGGTAGCGTCGGGGAGAGCTGTGACCTTCAAAGACTCTTAGCAACTGAGGATCTCTCACCGATGGTTTAACTCTTCAGTGTGAACTAAAAACTCATTGGAAATCATAGCGATTGTTGAAGTCTCGCCGACGGTAGGACACTTCGGTGTGACATGGAGGCTCGCTAAGACCTTGTTCTGACTTGTTGGTCTAGCCGATGGATGTGTTTGTGCTGGGTGTAGGGGAGAATCTTGTCAATAGTCTGGTCGGAGTGATATCTACTGTTGGGTGCTTTCGGTATGAACTCTTGCCAATGACTGTTGGTCTCGTCGACAGGTGTATTGACATCGATAAGACTTAAGGGCTTTATATGACTCATAACGAATGTGATAGTCTTGTAGATGAGTTTGCTGTGGACTTCGGTGAGAGGTCTCGCCGATCTTGCCGATAGCGATAGTCTGGGTGATGGTCTTGGATATCGGTATGACTCTTGCAGCTCGTTATGACCTCTTGCCGATAGTTGTAAGTTATGCTGATAGCGTCAGTGGAGCATTGTAGCATCGGGGAGACATGACTAGTGTCTCACCGACATGCGATTATGCTTGAACAACTTTTGACCATTTGAAGATCCTACGTGGTATGTGTTCGACCAATCAAAGGAAGTTGAAGGCGAACTGTTGGCGGTTAGACTATTGCGGCCATTCTTGTGAGGAAGATCAACAGATCATGAATGATATGGATATACTCTGAAATCGAAGATGATGTTCGGTTCAATGAATAGTTCAATGGGTGATCAGTGTGTGTGAATTCAATTCAGAGAGCATTGTAACTGGGATGTTCTATACAAGGTTGATCATTGAATCTGCTGCTATAAATTGACATCAGAAAGTTAAGTTTGAACTCTGTATGTAATTTTGTTTACTGTAATACAAAGAGGCTTTTCTTGGTGTGGTGGGTTTTTCTCCCGTAAGGGTTTTCCCACGTATATCTGGTGTTCATCTATGTATGTTAATTTCTCTGTTTCAGTTATTTCTTTCATGAGTATCTTAATTGGACTGTAATTGAAAATTTAAAGTCACCTTTGCATTCTTCCCTGAGGTTTTGACGTTAGGAGAGTTTGTTCCGCACCTAAGCTTTCCGTACAAACAGATCATGTATCCTCCAAATGTCATATGTAATTCAATTTGGGGTACTCAAACTCATGCAAGCCGACATGGTGGATAGGGGTTGAATCTCAACACTATATCATTCCACCCAGTCCACGAAAGGATACCGTACATCATACTATTTCAGGCAGCTTCCACAATTTCCAAAGGCAGTGAAGCTTCCACACTTTCAACTTCTCCCGCATCTTCGTTGGATTGCCCAAGCTTAAGGGGTGATTCTCTATGAGGTGAATTGGGGAGGAAGATCCTCCTAGTAGTTGCAAAGCCCATTACTATGGACTTTTCTCAATGTGACAACAATTGGACCAAGGTCAAAAGAAGAAAACCTTTGATTGGAAAAAAACATATGTTGCTTAGATCTGCCACAAAAGGTGGTAATAGTGGGGCACAAATTTAATTGTAAATCTTGTGTCTCATTGAATATAGAGTGCTACCCTCTCTGATAGCAATTTTCCATATATATTTCAATCTTTTTAATTTTCAACTTAAAATAATTATTTTAAACAATTAATTTCAATAAATTCAATTCAATTCAATTTTTAAAATAAAAATAAAAACTAAAAACTAAAAACTCCCAAAATTTGTAATACTGTAAAGATTTTAAACCCCTTAATATTATATAATATTTGTTAGTCAAACATAATATTATCAAAGTTAACAATACTAGAAAACTAATGAGCTTAAGCCACAAATGTACACAATAGAGTGTTAAATAATTAAGTCATGAAAGAAAGGTTTGATGTAGAACACAACTAAGGGAATGAGTTTGAGAAATAATTTAACATTAATTTGGGTCATTTTTTTTAATCATAATCATTTGTGTTTGATAAGGGAATTGGGTTATTTGCTTTCATTATTCCTAAAATTGTAAGTAAATCAAATAATTTATTTTAAATCTTACATGATTAGTGATAAGTTTGGGCTTTTGTTGTTCTAATTATTAAATATTATATATTAAAATTTTATATTTGAGTCTCCAATAAAATCTCTTTAAAAAAATAAATAAATTATTTTAGCACTTAAAATTTATCAAATTTGTTGAGGTCTTAAAATATGAAAATTTCACATTTAAATATTCAATCAATTTTCAAAAACTAAAAAATAAAACATATTAAAATAAAGTAAATGAATTTTTCAAATTGAAAAGAATAAATTTATAATTGAGAAGTTATATTATAATTTTAGGCTATTTTTGCAATCTATACAAATGATTGACTTCTTTCAACTTAAAGCAAAAGATGAAGGATTATCTCTTCTATTGGATTAGCCCAAGGCATGATCAAGGTCTCATCTCTTATTTATTGCAACTCTAAAATATTTGAACTTTAATGGATGACCTAATCAAAGAACATACCATCATCTTCACCAATTATATTCAACCAATTAAACTACATATCTTTAGTGATTGAATTCTTTTGAAATCCCTAATCCTATAGCTTTTTTCTAAGTCAAACAATGTTATCAAAATTAACTATACTAGAAAAACAATAACCTTTAAAACATACCATTACAAAATAAAATATTAAGCTTTGAAGTTAAAAATAAGAATATGAGAGTACACAACATGAAATGTAACCCGCCCTTAACCAAGTTCATCATCCTTATACAACTTATAGAGGAGATGATCATGGTGTTTCTTTAATTATCCATATGATTCACCTTTTGTCATGTGATCCAAATATTTTCACCTAAGGGCTTTGGTCTTAGCCTTGCTAGTGTCATTTCATATCCTTCTAATGTCATGTTGCCTCTTTAAATATAATTTCTTTATTTTTTGCATTAATTGCACAAGGTCTTGGTTTTCCATTCTTTGGGATATTTTTCCCTTTTTAATAGCTTTAGACTTCATCAACCTAGCAATTATTGTCCATGTTGAAGGTTTTAATGTGCATGAGGATAGCTCCACTAAGCGACCTAGAAAATTTATTCCCAAGGTGTTTCATGAGGTATGCATTTTAAATCACATCTATATGTGGTTCTTCCCATCTTAGAATTTTATAGTGCTTGTAAATGCCTTTAAAATTTTCTTTGATGAGCTATTTTGTTGGGAGGGTCCCTCCTAAGACCATGCTAAGTGACTAGGTTAATAAGGCTTGGATCTTGCATGTAGTCCACCTTGATGTTATCCAAAAACTCACTAAGGGTTTTTTACCTTTTTTATTTCCAAAGTACATCCTCAAGCATGGCCCTTGATTTTCCAACCATAGACTCAATCTACTTTGTTATCTCTAAAGATTGAGACATTATTTTGTTGTTGAGGCGGAGTTTTCATGTCTGCCTTTGGCATGTTGGAATTTATTAACTAAGATTACAATCTCACTTGGAAAAATCATTTGTGTTGAGTTAGATAGACTCCTCTCAACTCATCCTCAATAAATTTTCTATGTTAAAATTAACCTTTCCAAATACTTGAAAAAAAGTTTTGTTGATATTTAGATTGGCCAAATGCATCATATCCAATGCATTCTTTATATTAACCTATCAAATACTTGTTTCAAGTGTCAATATTTTTATCACAAGATCAAAGATTGCCTAGTTTCCCATTGCAATAAGCCACTCCTTGTCCTAATATTGATTCTTCTCTCCTTATAAAAGAAGAGGTTTGGACAACAATCAAGGGTTGTAGAAATATCTAGAACCATACCACTAGTGCTCCTCCAATTAAGAACTCAATCAACGATGGTGGTTAGTCTCCCAAGCAACCAAATGATATCATTTCAAATCATTTAGACAAAGGGGAAATAACTGACCCCCTCTAATTTAGATTCGTCTAAGGCACTGAATAAACCCAATCACAATAAGATGTGCCTTCTAGCATTGGTGCTTGCTTCACACCCAAATTTTCATTCTCTCTCCTCTCCTCCCCCAATAGCACAATGATGTTGTCATAGACCATTTGAGCATCTAGAAGAAGACTAAATTTTTATAGATAAAATAAGGCATAATCCGCTAGTTATTCAACTAGGTATTTCCTCATAAGAGTATTTATTGTAAAACAACTACACAATTGCTGACATTGATGAACTGGATAGAAAGGATATGGCTCTTGAATATCATCAATGAATTTGTCTCTTATAATGTTTAAGATCTAACAAACCTCCCCAATAAGTATTTTGTGAGACACATGACAATGGTTTTCATGTTTTGAAATTTTGTTCTTGTAAAAAGTAAATATTACTAGTTTTTTCTTTTCTATTGTTTGCCATGTTATTTGGCCAACAAGTCATTTTTGTGTAGCAACCATTATGCAAGACATGAAATATTTTTCACCTTTATCTCTCCTAAATGGTATCCATATTTAGTTTACCATGAATGCGACCTCACTAATAGAGCATTATGGGCCTTTTTCAACATTGACAATAATTCTTGAAGTTATTAATGTTTATGCCTCTAATTATGTTGTTCAAACATCTTCCCTCTAGGGTTGGATCAATAATAAAATGAGGTGTTTTCTTAGCTTAATACTCTGTAAAACTTTAATATTGTTTATCTAAGTAAGCTTTTTCTTTGTTACATATATTCTTTGTGGGTGATTATCTTGATTAATCCATTTTACTGTTGTAGAATGTAGATAGAAGTTGATAGAAGAACTAGACAGGATATTAGAAAGATTACACAAGATGTACTGTGGAGAAACCCTTTCGGGAAAAAACTCCACCAAGAATTATTCTATTATTCAATCTCTGAATTACAATAGCTTCAATTCTTGCTTGAGAATGCTTCCTTTGTCTTTATCTTCACACCTGCAATAACAATTATGAAAACTCTCTTCAACTTGAATGAGATATAGAGACAATATGCAACCTTGTAATCTCCAAAAGGTGATAATTACAATGCACAAGCTCAAGCCTTAGAAAAGGTACACCATATTGCTTCAAGTTGAGTTATTATGTGAAGACTAAAGCTTACAACATGTGCTTCATGCATTTGGGTGTCCCAAACTAAAGCTAAAACTCATCCTTCACTTTGGTGATAAATCCAAAGCTCCTCCTCAAAGATGGTGCCCAAAAGTAATCCTACTTAATTGAGCCTTCATAAATATTTTATCATGCAAGAGAGGTAAATCCAAGAAAGCATCTTGGGCACCCAAGTTGGCTCCAAGTGATTTCTAGTTAACTGAAACATTTACTCAACACCATTCATGCAAGAATGGTCATCCCCTATTAACTGAAGGTAGTCCTTGTTATCTGTCATACAACTCAAGTTATTAGCCATGCATTTCAAGTTAACTGAAGTTAACTAACATACAACTGAAACTAACTGAAGACAACTGAACCATGACTGAAGTGAACTAAACTAAACTGAACTAAATTGAACTGAACTGATCTGATCTGAACTGAACTGAACTTCATGCATGCAAACATCAAACCCTAACTCTTAGGATATTTACATGCATTCAGAAGTGTTAACGGTTACTTCGTATAGTTAATTGAACACAAGGTGAGTGTCACCTTACCATGCGGGTGCCCCATGTGCCCCTATTATTTAGGAACTCACTATGGACGCCCTCACATGCTCCTTACATTTAGAATTAATTACAAATGTCAATAATCATGATTATTTCATCAAATATTAATCTCATCCTAATCTTAGTGTTGTTGAACACATTCCAAGAATCTAGGACATACATAGAATAATTATTAAGTTTAATATATTGTGTTTAATAAAACACGTAATATTGTGTTTCTTAGCTTAATACTCTGTAAAACTTTAATATATGTAACAAAGAAAAAACTTAGATCAACAACATTAAAGTTTATAGAGTATTAAGAAAACACCTCATTTTTCAACATTTGGTATCAGAGCTGAGGTTGGGTAGAGTATTGGGACGCCTTTCTCTTAAAGTTTGAAGGATTTATTGGCTTAGTGGAAGCTTTTATTATTTTAATAATTTTCTGATTTTGGAATTAAGTTTTTGTTACAATGAATTCAAGGTTAGATATTGAAAGGTTCAATGGTTCTAACTATGAAATGTGGAAATTAAAAATGGAAGATCTTCTTGAAGAAAGAGATTAGTGGTTAGTAGTTAATAATGAGACAAAGACACCTACAACTATGTCAGATGAAGATTGGGCTAACTTAGATAAAAAGGCAAGAGGAACAATTAGATTGTGTCTTATTGATGTTGTTCTTTTAAATGTTTTAGTGGAAACCAGTGCATATAAATTGTGGAAAAGAATAGGAGATATTTATCAAACAAAGAGTCTAACAAATAAGTTGTATATGAAAAGGAAGTTATATTCATTGAAAATGAAAGATGGTGATTCAGTAGCACAACATTTAAATGGTTTCAATTTAATTCTCAGTCAGTTAGCATATGTAGATGTAAAGCTTGAGGATGAGGATAAATGCATTTTATTGCTTTGCTCTTGACTGGATTCTTGGGAAAATCTAATAGTTGAAATTAGTGGTAATGGTGCAGATCCAAAGATGGACAACATCATTCCTACTCTCCTATCATAGGAGATGAGGAGGAAATCTAAAACTAGTTCCCAAGATGCCTTGTTTGTAAGAGGTAGGCCTAAAGATAAGGAATCTAAAGTAGACAAGAAAGGAATGGGTAAGTCTAAAGGACGGTCAAAAACCCCTGGTAAGAGTAAAGTAAAGTGCTAGAATTGTGGAAAACCTGGACATATTAAAAAGGATTGTAAGAGCAAGAAGAAGAGTATTGATGCTTCTATAGAAAAATCTGATGACAGTAATGATGCATTAGTCATTTCTTCTAATATTGTTGTTGATAACTCTTGGCTTCTTGATTCAGGTTGCTCCTATCATATGACTCCTAGAAAGGAGTGGTTCTCTAAGTATATTGCATATGATGGAGGAGATGTCTTCTTTGGAGACAACAACACAACAAAGGTTGTTGGATAAGGAGAGGTAAAATTGTGTTTCAGTGATAGTAGTGTTAAAACCCTTAATGTTGTTTTACATATCCCAGGACTTGCAAGGAATCTAATTTTTGTCTCTAAGTTTAATGATTTTGGAATGCATGGGACATTTGACAAAGGTGGTTGCAGATTGGTGAAAGGGAATATGGTGGTTGCTAAAGGATCTCATATTGGGACTTTGTTTAAGCTGAATACCTCCAATGTAAATATTTTATCAAATGTAATTGAAGCTGAAAATACATGTATGCTATGGCACCATAGATTGGGCCATATAGGTGAAAAAGGCCTTAGGACCATTCTTAATAAAAAAATGGTTTATGGTATTCCTAATTATAATATTGGAAAAAATGACTTTTGTGAGCATTGTGTGTTTGGAAAGCAATCTAGATTTAAATTTCCTACTAGTACAAATGGAGCTAAAAGATTATTAGAGATTATTCACTCAGATGAAATGGGTCATGTGGATATTAACTCTATTGGAAAATCTAGATACTATGTCACATTTATTGATGATGTTTCAAGATACACTTGGATATATTTTATGCATAACAAATCTGATGTGTTTAATAAGTTTAAGGAATTTAAGGCTTTGGTTGAGAAACAATCAGATCATAAGATAAAAGTGTTGAGATCAGATAATGGTGGTGAGTATTGTTCTAAGGAATTTGATGATTATTGTAAGCATGCAGGAATAGTGAGACATAAAACTACTCCATATACACCTCAACAAAATGGAGTAGCAGAAAGGATGAACCGAACCTTAATGGAAAGAGCTAGGAGTATGTTAAGTAGTGCTACGCTTGAATGGTCCGTATGGGCTAAAGCGGTATGTACTTCTTGTTATTTAATCAATAGATCCCCTAGTTCATCTATTGAAGATAAAACTTCTTATGAGATGTGGTTAGGTAATAAACCTAGTGTTGCACATTTAAGGATCTTTGGTTGTGAGGCTTTTGTTCACGGGCCTCAAGAAAAGCGATCTAAATTGGATCCTAAAGCATAGAAATGCATATTCATAGGTTATGATGAAAATGTAAAAGGATACAAGCTTTGGAATCCACTAACAAGAAAAGTTTCTTTATCTAGAGATGTTATTTTCAAGGAATTTAGAGCTTATTCAAGAGAAGAACAACCAAAGGAAAAGGATGCTTCTCAAACAGTGCATTTTGAGACAAATACTGAGAAGCAACAAGATGCACATGTTGAAGAACAAGTGGATGAATTGCAAGAAGAGAGTTCAAAGAGTTCTTTTGAAATAGAGGCTCAAGATGAGCATATTGAGGAACAAGAATAAACTCCTTTAAGGAGATCCACAAGACAACATAATCCCGTTGATAGATATAGCCCACCTAATTTCCGTTTTATTTTTTCTCTAATGAGTACTAATGATGAACTCAATTCTTACAGGGAAGCTTTGTCCTCAGACAAGAACAAGCTTTGGTCACAAGCTATGCATGAGGAAATGGAATCCTTGGATACTTGTGACACATGGGATCTTGAGAGTTTTCCCAAAGATAGAAAGGCCATTGGTTGTAAATGGATCTTTAAAAAGAAGATTGGTGCAGATGGTAATCTCGAAAGGTACAAGGCTAGATTAGTAGCCAAGGGCTACTCCTAGAGAGAGGGAGTTGACTTTAATGAAATCTTCTCTCTAGTTGCTAAATTAACTTCTATTAGATTCTTTTTATCCATTGTTGCTGCTTATGATTTTGAAATTGAGCAAATGGATGTGAAAACTGCTTTTTTGCATGGGAATCTTGATGAGGAGATTTATATGAAGCAACTTGAAGGTTTTGTTGTAAAGGGAAAAGAAGAATTGGTTTGCAAGTTAAAGAAATCTTTATATGGATTGAAACAGTCACCCAAAATGTGGTACCAGAAGTTTGATGCTTTCACATTAAAAATTGGTTATGTTAGGAGCGAGGAAGATCATTGTGTTTACATAAAAATTATTGATGATCAGCTTTTAATTATTATCTTGTATGTTGATGACATGTTGTTTATTGGTAACAACAAGGTAATGATAAGAGAATTGAAAGCACGACTCTCGAACACATTTGAGATGAAAGATCTAGGGGCTGCAAACTATATCCTTGATATGGAGATTAGTAGAGATAGAGTTAACATAAAGATTTGCTTAAGTCAAAGCAATTCTGTTGATACTATTTTGAAAAGGTTTAATATGCAGGATAGTAAACCAATTAATATTCCTTTACCAGTTGGCACAAAGTTAAGTTTAGATATGAGTCCTAAATCTAATTTTAATTTTGAGGAAATATTTGAAATTTCGTATGCTAGTGTAATTGGTAGTTTAATGTATGTAATGGTCTGTACGAGACCAGATATAGTACAAGCAGTGGGAGTTCTTAGTAGGTTTATCTCTAACGCTGGTAAAGAACATTGGACTTATGTTAAGAGGGTGTTTAGATATTTATGGGGGACTTTAGATTATTGTTTAGTTTATCATGGTTCTAATAATATTGATATTATGAATAGATCATTGGACATGCAGGGGTTTTTTGATTCAGATTGGGTAGGAGATCTGGACAGTCGGAGGTCAACAAGTGGTTATGTGTACACTTTTTTTGGAGCTATGATTAGGTGGATGAGTAAGAGGCAGCCCATGATTGCTTTTCCCACCATAGAAGTAGAGTACATGGCTGCCACACATGCCTCTAAAGAGACAGTTTGGTTACAGAGACTTGGGTCAGGTATTGGTTTTAATTGCAAGCAAGTTAGGCTTGAATGTGATAGTCAAAGTGCTATTTGTTTAGCCAAAAATCCTATGTATCATGCCCGTACTAAACATGTAGATGTTTAGTATCACTTTGTGTGAGAAATGGTTGAGAGTGGGAAAGTATTAATTGAAAAAGTTGACACTTTGATTAATGCTACAGATTATCTTACGAAGCCGGTTCCTACAGATAAGTTCTCATGGTGCAAGAAGGCCATTGGCCTTGAGTCTTGTACTTGATTTAAATTTATTATTCCTTGTTTAGAATAATTGCAATGTGTAATGTCAAGTGGGAGAATGTTGGAAATAGGATGCCATTTAATTGTAAATCCTAAACATTAATTATTTCATGTATCTCCTAGATTCTTGGAATGTGTTCAACAACACTAAGATTAGGATGAGATTAATATTTGATGAAATAATCATGATTATTGACATTTGTAATTAATTCTAAATGTAAGGAGCATGTGAGGGCGTCCAAAGTGAGTTCCTAAATAATAGGGGTACATGGGGCACATGGGGCACCCACATTGTAAGGTGACACTCACCTTGTGTTCATTTAACTATGCAGAGTAACAATTAACACTTTTGAATGCATGTAAAGATCCTAGGAGTTAGGGTTTGGTGTTTGCATGCATGAAGTTCAGTTCAGTTCAGTTCATATTAGTTCAGTTTAGTTGAATTCAAAATCAGTTTAGTTCAGTTCAGTTATGGTTTAGTTGTTTTTAGTTAGTTTCAATTGTATGTTAGTTAACTTCAGTTAACTTGGAATATATGGCTAATAACATTGAGTTGTATAACAGATAACAAGGACTACCTCCAGTTAACAGGGGATGACCATTCTTGCATGAATGGTGTTGAGTAAATGTTTCAGTTAACTAGAAATCACTTGGAGCTAACTTGGGTGCCCAATATGCTTTCTTGGATTTACCTCTCTTGCATGATAAGATATTTCTAAAGGCTCAGTTAAGTAGGATTAATTTTGGGCGCCATCTTTGAGGAAGAGCTTTGGAATTATCACCGAAGTGAAGGATGAGTTGTAGCTTTAGTTTGGGACACCCAAATGGGTAAAGCACATGTTCTAAGCTTTGGTTTTCACGGTAGAACTCAACTTGAAGCAATATGGCATACCTTTTCTAAGGCTTGAGCTTGTGCATTGTCATTATCACCTTTTGGAGATTACAAGGTTGCATATTGTCTCTATATCTCATTCAAGTTGAAGAGAGTTTTCATAATTGTTATTGCAGGTGTGAAGAATGGTAAAGACAGAAGAAGCATTCTCAAGCAAGAATTGAAGCTATTGTAATTCAGAGATTGAATAATAGAATAATTATTAATTTTAATATATTGTGTTTAATAAAAACACAATAAAAGTATATGTAAAAAATAATAATTATTATTAAGTTTAATAAAAACACAATAATATTGTGTTTTCTTAGCTTAATACTCTGTAAAACTTTAATATATGTAAAAAAAATTAGAATAATAATAATAATAATAATAATAATAATAATAATAATAATAATAATAACACAATATATTAAACTTTAATATTATTTATTATAATATTTTAATGAGTTATTAATGTTTATGCCTCCAATTATGTTGTTCAAACATCTTCCCTCTAGGGTTGGATCAATAATAAAATTCCTACCACAACTTAGGTTCAATGTGGAGAGTTTAATATGATTGATATGTCATGTGATAAAGATGGTACTTTGTCATGAGATGGATAATTGGAAAATGAGAGGTATGGTACTATATGTGTAAGAAATTGGGGATATTTTATCCCAATATGGGTTGCCACCATAGTCATTCCCACTAGTTTACATGGAGCAATTTTGGGGTTGATCTTGAGATAATGCACAAACAACTTGATTGTGCTATGTTGTCAATGAAATATTTTTTCTCCTTTCCTAGTTGTTTCTCCCTATCATTGTATCCCTTTCCAAATGTCCTTCCTAATAATTTAACCATATATTTTTGTGTTGAATGTTAGTTTTTAAACCCAAGGTGATACAAAATAAAAAATGTTTAAACATAATTTTTGCTCATTATCCCACACTAGCCTATGTATGACATGTTTGGAATTTGAACCTTGGTGTACTTAGCAAATAGATTGGATCAACTAGTGCAGTTGTGTTCTCAAATGCACCTCTTGCTTTATATTTATTGTCACCAATTGGTACAATTTCATTATTTCTTATGAGGATACCACCTTGAAGTTGTGTTAAGTTGTCAGCTTGGAAGCTCAACCCTTTGATCCTACCTTGTAGATGTGAATTTTCAAACTTCGCCAACATAATTAATTTATAGATAATCACACAATCAAAGTAGCTCAAATCAAAGCTTACCTTCATTGGCTTAAGGTTGGTGACAAAGATTCTAAATTGTTCTTCTAAGATTTACATTCTTGGTATACTTCTCAAGACAATAAAAAATAAAAGGACAACTCTTGACTAAAATTCCTAATATTTGCTAGGATTTTTATTGTCACTATGAGAAAAAATATATCTCATAAGAACTCCCTTGAATGAGAGAATGTTTTATAGCAACTCTTGGGGTTCTTCCCTATCAAATCTTCCCTTCTCAACAAGTCTTTTGTGACCAACTTCTCACTATTTTTTATTTTTGTGAGGTTATTTTCCAATGGCCAACAAGTAGGCTCATGGTTGTGAAGGCTTTCCTTGTGAATTTTCCAAAGATCTCTAAGAATTAGTTGGAGAGTATTTTCATAAATTTTATATAGAAATATTTCATTTTGATTCTTTAGATGAGATTATAAATAAAAGAAATATTAAATTCATACCTAAATTAGGATATCTAGAAAAAAAGTACAATTTGACACCAATTAAACCTTGCTCAATGTCTCCTATAAAATTATCGCAAAGGCTCTTACTATAAATTTGTGCCACCTTATTTATGAAATTGTGTTATGAGGAAACTAGTTTCATAAAATCTAGATATACTCTTCATAACATAATTATTTTTTGGGAAGGGATGGAATGGAATTAATACTCACACTAGCAAGTTATTTTTATTAAGATTGATCTTGCAAAAGACTATGACTACATTAAGTGGCATTTCATCCTTCTTATTCTTCAATTGTTAGGCTTTGGCCCTTAATTTGTGTACTCAACCAACACTCTCTTTTTTGATGCCCCTACTTGTCCCACCATTAATGGCTACCATCCAATTCCTTTGGTATTTTTTGGTCAATCCTCCAAGGTTGTCCTTTTTTTCTTTCCCTTTATGTGCTTTTTTATGAAGGCTTTGATTATCTCCTAGCCAATCTTGTATCCTAGAGTTTGGTTAAAGTCATTTATTTGTATAATTCTACAACTCAATTAGTGAATGGGGGTTTTGTAAATTACTTTTCTCTTACACTTGAAGTGGAAGAAAATAATCTCAAATAATTTTTGCAATGCTTGAATGGTTTTTGTAAAGCATCTAGTTTAGGCATTCAACATTAAAGAAACCTAATTTTTTAGGGAATATTTCTCTCCTAATCTTTTTTGGCTTGATTTCTATAGGTATATGCGGATTGGTCATGGGAAATTTTAATTTCCTTAGTATTGTGTTTGCTTTTCAAACTTCCCTCTCCTCATTGTTGTAGGAACTAATTTCCATAATTGAAAATAAGCTAGCCTACTAGATCATTAAACATCTTTCCTTGATAGGGAAAATTTTAGGTGTGTTCTAAATTTTTGGATGTCACACATCTATTATTCTTCATCTTGGATCCCATCTAAGGCCTCCTACTTGAAGCTTGATTTGGGTTGATTTATACTCAACATCAAGGCTTAATCTTATGTGCTAAATTCATTATCAAAGTCTTGGAAATTAATGAAGCTTAGAATATTTTACTACATCATTGAATTTCTTTTGGCAATCCATACGAGCAACAAGCCTAGAAGGCTCTTGGTTTCCATACTCCTATTATTATGGACCTTATCCAAATTCAAGGTGATTTTGTAGCCCAAACCATTTGGAAATATAGGGAAGCCATTAAACCTTAGCTTATATAGGATGGAAATGAATTCCACAAAGGCTATCTATCAACTAGTAGTTTATCTGGTGATCTTCAATTATCTCTTACCAAGATCACCCTCTCACTAAGACACCTTTAGTCCATGTGATAAAGATTTTTAAGAAAGGAATCAAAACCCTTCCAAACCTCATTTACAAGGCAACCTAATTTTCTTTCTTGGCCAAAATCTAAGACTAAATATATATTGGCTAATCATGATTTTGAAACTTATTACATAATCATTAATTCAATGCTTCCCAACATGTTTCATAAGATTAGGATTAGAAGTTTCAAACCTTGGTGTAAATATTGGAAAGGGTATCCTAATACACCATTTCACTCTTACAAACCCTATAAAATTTGTGTCTAGCTCTCTCTACACCTTCACATGGTGCTTGAATTAAACTAGAGAAGGCTTCTTCAATCTCTACAAAACTCATGGTGTAGACACCTAAAAATGACCTAGGCCTGCAAGCTTCATTTTTACCACTTTTGTCCTAGCATAATAATGACATTTAATTATGTCCTTGGTCCACATTCGACTATTGATTAAATAATTCATAATTATTTAATTAATTCATGTCATTTATTCTTCATGATTATTAAATAAATAAATTTTATTTATTTATTAAATACGTCATTAATTGTCTAAGTCTTCCTTAATTAAATAAATTTCTTAATTTATTTATTTTCCCTTTGCATTTAATTTTCCTCGATTATTAAATAAATGAATTACATTTATTTATTTAATGTCACTAATCGCTTTAATTAAATAAATTGATTAATTTATTTAATTAATTAGTCTTATCTACTAAATTAAATAATTAAATTTAATTATTTAATTGCCAATTAATATTCTTCTCATTTTAAATAAATTAAATTATTTAAAATGTCATCTCAATCTTAACTGTCAGTCCATTTTGATAAATAATTAAAAGATTATTTATTATCTCATTAAAATCATTATTTTGAATTAATTTAATTCAAAATAGTATTAATCTTCTAAAAATCAAGTGACGGGCAGATTCTTGATTTTCCAAATCAAATCTTCACACATCTTATCTTCTTGATTTTTGAATCTCACAAATCGGCAATCTTATCTTCTTGATTTTTCAAAAATCTTTATTTCTTTAATTAATTTCCTCATTTATTTCTCCACACGATCCGATTATCTCGAGATATTATTCTGACCGTTCGATTAAGGATTTTTCCCTAACTGTGATTAGGGATTCTCAGATTTAATCTGGACCTCTCATTTTAGGTTCTCATCATCAATTCGATCTTGTTCGTCCATTCAAAATGGCATTTTCTATAAAATGCTATTTTGCTCTCATTTCTAAATTACACACAGACACGCTAACATTTTATACACTTTCACACTTGCATTCTTAGATTTATCATAGCATTTATTATAGTCATTTGATCAAGTCTTGGCATTTGTTTAGGCATAGACATTGACAATTATAGTTATAGGCATAGGCATTTAGACATAGCATAAATCCTTCAAAGCTTGGTGTAGGACTTAGGCATTTGCAGATTTGCTTGCATGACGGATCTGAGGGCAAAGTATTATCCAACAAGCAAGAAGGTATTATGAAAGTGAATCATCGAGGTCTCGGCGATAAGGTATAATCGTTCTTTCATTTACTTCCTTTGTGTTTCATAAGATCTTTGGGTTTCATTGTCATTTATTGTTTGTTGCTAACACTCCTAATCAAACCTAAAAGAAATCCCTTGATTACATTGGTGAACCCGACTCCGTTTTTTTGGTTAGTTCCGTACGTTTTTTATGTTTTATGTTGTTTTGCAGGTACAGGTACGGAGCGACGCAACTATTTTTTAAAAACATCGTGACGCATTTGATGTGTCGCGACACATCCGTCGACAGAAGAGTCACAATCGCCCTGATAAGCCGCAATCGATATCTTGAACGACGCATCTGATCTGTCGTGCCGCATTCGAAGTCTCGAACGACGCATATGATCTGTCGCGCCGCATCTGACTGGTAAATATTTTCTTTCATTTTTTGACATTCTGATTTTCAGATTTTAGGTTTTTTTGGTTTCTGGTTTCTTTTCTAGTTTTCTGGTCTTCTGATTTCCTGGTTTTTCATTTCTGCATGTTAGCTAGCTTAGATTTTTGTTTTACTAATCTTCGTTTGTAGCGTGTGGCGGTTACTATTCGGGTGTCGAAGATCATTGCATAAAGAGACTACTAATATTTTGTTTGCAGATTCAAATGTCGAAGACAGAATAAAACAAACATTGTGCTCATTTTTCATAGATTAGCAAACATTTAACTTTAGTGTACCTAAAAAGAACATTCATGTCTTCTTTACTTGATTGTGTTTGCAGAATGGTAGGTGAGTATGCTCTCACTTGGTGAAAACCTCGTGATCAAAAAACCAGACCCATTCTTATCTGTTATTACCCTGACTTGGTATATCGGAGTATCCTCTCCCCTCGCGCTTTCGGGCGATCTTGGGTGTAAGAGAAACGGTTACCAACTCTAGAAATTGGGCCTGCCTGGGGATTTCATCACCCCAACGTGACTCAAACCGGCAATGGACCTAAAGCCAAGCTACCCTCGACCGGTATATAAATGTAAACCTTAAGGGAAAACCTAAGGTTGCTTGTGCGGATGTGTCATACGGACGGAGTTGTACTCCCTTAAACACTGTTGAGCTTAACCTCTTCAGGATGGAGTGCCACCTTAATGGTGATTAATCTCTTGCCCCATGTATGGCCACTCGAACGGGGGTCCCTAACTAAAAACTCTTGTATAGAAAGCCAAAATCTTTCTATTTGCTAGCGCAGCACCGGTCGGTGTGAAGGCATCCACACTTTCGCAGTTTGTAGTAGAGGTGATCAACTCACCATGGGAGTTTCATGGGGGTTGGAAGCTTGGTTGGCCTGAGAAGAGAGTGCATTGTAAGGGGGAGCCCGTGTAGCCAAGCTTTTGAATTCACACGCTACAGATATGCGGTTGGGGAAACCCACGTGGAATCTAGCGAATATTGTCATGGCCTAACCTAGGATTGTGCTTATCTGATGTGTGTTTGGTTACTTTTCAAAACACTGTGTTTGTCAAGTGCTTTCTGGTTTTCAAAACAAAACATTCACCAAACAGATCAAAATTGACATCAAAACGACAAGAAAATCATTTTGAAACAAAATTGTGTTGCATCTGTCGAACCGCAATTGATTTTCTGCATCGCAACTACTCTGTTAAACCACATCTAACCTTTATAACGCCACATTTGTAGGTGTCGCGACGCATCTGAACATTTCAGAGCCGCATATGCAAAACCGAGACGCAACTGACTGTTGAAGAGTCACATCTGATAAACCAAGTCGCACTTGTCTATTTCTGAGTCGCATCTACTAAACTTGAGCCGCATTCGCAAAACCGCGACGCAACTGATATCTCAAACGACGCATTGGCCTGTCACTATTTAAAACTTCATCCAAAGTCAAATCCGAGGTCTTCATCTTGTCAATAATCTGTCAAACACTGTTTCCTAGAAGATTCTGTCAGAAACCAAACTTGAAATTGCTCAAAGTCTTGACCATTAGTTTGCATTCGTCACCATAGGTTTCATACTTCATTCTTTATTTGCATACATTTGGCATTAGGTTGTCCCTAGGTTCACATTTTGCATACTTAGGATTAGGCAAATCTCAACACACTTTGCAAAGTCATTGCTTTCGAGACTAGGCTCTTTTGGACTAAGTTGTCAAACCCCTTTTTAGTCATTGTCCTTTTTTGTGAGATTTTTCCAACTCAAAAGTCTAGTTAGGAAAACTCACTTGTCATTCAGACCTTGTCACCTTGTCATTTTCAACAAAGTCCTTTGGCAGTCAAAATCGAAAACAAAGTTTGAGCTTAGAAGAGCTTAGATACCCTTGTCCTAAATTGCATTATAAGTCGACACATTGCATATCCTATTTCATGAAAATCCAAAAACATTAGTCATTCTAGTCGTCATTTTGAACTTAGACTTCGCGTAGTGTTATACTTGCATTTAGTTGTCATTCCCATTTGAGAAATCTCATTTATGGTGGAAACTAGACTTCAAAAACAAAAGAGACAAATGGAAAACTTTCGACAAGACCCCACAAACGACCCAAATTGGACCTTTTACGATCCATTTTCCAATTTAGACAATCAACCTCCAATGACAATGCAATCCTCATCAAACAGTCCATTCGAATCATTCTTGCAAAAAGATGAAAATGGCCAACTACTTGAGGAAAACTTAGAGGCATTGGCACAAGACCCAGAGGCCTGTCAACTCGTTGAAACAATGGTCCGTCATGACAGAGACAGGTTCTTAGCTATGCTCTTGAGTGAAGGAGCTAAGTTACCACAAGGATTTGACGTTAACACGCTAAATTTGACACCTCTTGACCCTAATACCAACAACGCACATAACATGTCACATAGTGGTCAACTTCCAAATACTATGAGCAATAATTCCTTTGGGACCACAACCACAGTGCATGCCACTCCCAACGTCCCAAACACCCCCAACATTCCCAGTACCACAAATACCACGACAGTAAATGCCACGGGGGCATCATCAAGTCACAACAATCCCCCCTTGACAGCTCCATTTCCTACCATGAGCACAACTTCGACATATCCACTCAGTGGTATTTCACAAAATCCTCCAGGAGGAGCCACAAGACGTGTATTCATCCAAGGACAACAACAAAACGTTAACACGACAACACAGTCAAACGTCATTGCCTCCAAAGGTACAAACACAAACGTTCCCCTTGTACAAAATCAACAATTTACACAAGGTGGCCAAATAACACAACCCATGACATCATTAAAACACCATAACATCCATGGTCATAACATCCCTCAAATAATGACACACATGGCTAGGGGACACATCCCAACCTACTCATCTAACGTTCATACTCATCAACATGCACCTAATCATAACCTTCAACACCAACATGCACCCAATCATAACTTCCAATACCAACACCATGTCAATCCACACACGTCATACATACCACAACTATCCATACTGCCACAATACACCAATATTCATGCACAACAAACAAGAACACATGGTGTACCAGGCAATCCAACATACGGAAACATAAACGACCCTACTGTGGACGCCCTCCAAACAAGAATGAGGGATATGGAGAAAACTATCCAAAACATTTATATTTCAGGCAAGAAATCAGAAATATCATATGACCTAAATGTATACCCATTTGATACGAGCTTATACATGCCTCCATTTCTGTCAGGATATGTGTCACCCAACTTCACAAAATATAGAGGCAAGACAAATCCCATTGAACATGTTCGCGAATTCACAACCAATTGTATGGACATCACCTACGAACAAACATACTTGATGAGAATTTTTTCTAAAAGTTTGGCGGGTCAAGCCCTTGAATGGTTTTCAACTCAAAAGGATATCCAGACATGGGATGAGCTTAAACAAAAATTCATAAGAAATTACGCGTACAACATCGACATGGATACCTCTATCACTAGCTTGTGCAATCTCACACAAGAAGATTCTAGTGAGACATTTATCCCATTCTTTCAAAAATGGAGAAGCCTCGCTAGTCGATGTCACATTGACATCCCCGAAAGGGAAAAAGTCGACATGTTTGTCCAAACACTTCTGGGGCCCCTAAAATATGTACTACAAATACATTGTTGAACAAACTTTACAGATTTAGTTGAAAAAGGGGTCCAGATTGAGAAATCCCTTATCGCAAAGGGAGAACTGAGATATGGTTCCAAAAACACAAACATCAATCCACCCGCTGACAAAAACAAATATTGGGTTAAAAATAAGCATGTCACAAATGACGGTGTTGTTGATGCCAAGACTGCAAACATTGTGGGTCCTGTATTGGCCCTGAAAGGGGTTCAACAACAAAAATGACCAACAACGACACTGACACCTCCTCCCAATACTTCTTCAAACAATCAGAACGGTCAAAATAATCAGGGACAATACCGTCAGATGAGACAGTTTCCTAGGGGTCGCACATACACTCACTTGGGTGAACCCATTGAAGAAGTCCTTAGGAAATGCCTCTAGCATGGGCTCATCATACTTCCAGAACCAAAACCATATGACCCAGGACAATTCAAACTAGTATGGTGGAATGATAATGCACTTTGCGAATACCATCAAGCAAAAGGGCATACAACCTCTAACTGTTGGCAATTGAAAAACCTAATACAAGACCTTATCGAAAGTCGCACCATCGAAGTAGGTGGATCACAATTCACCTCCAATTCAGATCATACTATCCACAAGAATCCACTGTAGGACCATGGTTCTCATAATGCTTCCACTTCAGGTCCACAAAATCAAGCTAACTTCGCCCGAGCCAAGTACGATTATTCTAGTGGACCAATTATAAATAATGTCTGAACTGACGATGAGTGCATCAATACCATTACAGTCAAGAGAGCACCCCAATGTAATACTACTACTCGAAGTGGCAAGGTCACTATAGCTAGTCCACCTCCCGCTAGACAAGCCAAAATCATCATACCGGGCCCATCTGCTAAATAGTCACAACCTGCTCCATCTGCCAAACAGCTAAAACCTGTCCCAACCACACAACAATGGAAACCCAAAAGTCAATTCAACCTCATAGACCAGTTAGGAAAGACTCCTGCGCAAATATCTATCCTTGAGTTGCTTCGTATCTCTCCCACGCACAAAGAGATCCTAGACAAAACTCTCCTAGAGTCGTTGGTCCCCAAGGAAATCGATGTCAATCAGTTTGAAACTATGGTGGGATATCTCACTACGTCACACCACGTCACCTTCTCGGATCAAGATTACTCATCACCTAAAACCAACCACAATGATGCATTGGACATAGAAACTTTTATCCACAAGCACAAAGTTAGATAGGTTTTAGTAGATGGCGGAGCAGGATTGAACATATGCTCCCTCAAATTGGTTAGAGCTCTAGGGTTCTCTGATGCATGCGTAGACCCAACGAAGAGTATAGTGATCAAATCGTACGATGATGAGGAACGCTCTTCACGGGGTGTCATCTCTCTCCCTATCAGAGTGGGACCAGTCATTGTAGACACAACCTACCAGGTCCTGGATTTGGAACTACCATATAACATCTTGCTTGGCCGTCCATGGATTCACAACTTAAAAGCCGTTCCGTCTACATACCACCAATGCCTAAAGTTTCCATTTGACGGCACATAAGTAACCATATACGAAGACCCCGACCCTTTCCAATATTGTACAAACTTAAGGGGAATCTTTGAAAACTGAATACCTATTAACCGAGAAGCACCTGGCTCCTCGTCATCCAAATACATCAACCCATCCACACTCACGTCATGTTCCACATCCGCCCCATCCACGTCTTCCGCCACACCACCACCTACCGCAAACCCTCAGACTGAACCCATTGTCAAAATCCAGGACCTCGATTGCGGAGAGTTCAAACTAAATACAACATACAGCATAACAACAATACCCACGTCCCCAAAGATATATGGTCGACCATGTTTCAGAATGGAACCTCAAGAAACCTTCAAAGTTCCGCTGAACATAGTTTTTATCAAGTGGGGAGACATGAGTGATGAAGACCTTGCTGACATTACAGGATGGATCTATAAGTATACTGTCGCACTACCCCCATTACCAGTTCAAAGATATGGCAAGGGTTATGACATCATGAAGGCTAAAGGCTACGATGGTACTAGTGGCCTAGGAAAAAATAAAACTGGTCGCAAGGAACCCATAGAAACTTTTCAAATTCTGAAGTATCTTGGATTAGGGTTTGGATCACCCGACAATGACGATCGACGTATCTTTGGACTTTCAAATGAGCGAGTACATGCTTTGGATAGTGTTGAGCCTACTAGGGAAACCCTCACTGAAACAGACTCCCATGAGTGGGAATTTGGCTCAGAACGATCCATAAGTGACTGTTGTCTTGATGATTTGTTTGTCGAACCAGGAGAACTGACCTCTGAACAACGGTTTTGGCAAACATTCAAAATTGAACAGGCACCAAATAGTCAAAGTCCCACTACCACTTCCCATGCCATACAACACCCATCATTTGAACCCCATCAGTCCAACCCATCCGAGGTATCAGACGACATTGACAACCAGGGCTCTAAAACCTTCACTTCTTATTTCGACAACGAATATGACACTAGTGAAGGAGAATATTGGATAGAGTCCGATGTAGAGTTGGATGATGATAATCTCATATACAACATCACTGAATCTGTCTACATGTTGTCTGCATCCTCACCACAATTTACCAACATTGACGATGGCATCTCCTTAGTTTACCCTGAGCTAGTTGATTGGGACCAACAAAGACCGCCAGTTCTGGAAACATTTCAGAATGATGAGGCAATTTCCGAATTCATGGGATTACGAGAAGGCATACCCAGTGGGGACCACAAATCAGGATTCACCATTGATTTAGACTGCAGAGCATACTTCGGCGAGACTGCTCCATCCTCTAGTCGCAAAAGTAAAAGTAAAAATAAAATAAAAAGTGAAACGTCTCTAGGTGAAAACCGAAAGGCACCTTTTGATGATAAAATAGTAAAAATAAAGGACGTATCTGCGGGTGAAAACCTCTCTGAGGTGCCCAAAGATGGAGGACTGGACTTTCTCCCCGTGCAACAGGAAAAATCGGCTATGCTTATTGAGGACACAATAGAGGATAACATCTCAACTACAGAAGACCCCAAGATGGTCCTCTTTGTTGCGTCATTGACTGACAAAGAGGAACCAGAATTTCATAAATTCTTTGTAGAACAAAAAATCAATTTCGCATGGTCCTATGCTGACATGCCAGGATTGGACCCGGAACTAGTTATGCACCATCTGCCACTATTACCTAATGCTAAACCAGTCAAGCAGAAGTTGCGCAAAATGCACCCACAAGTTGCTCTATTGGTCAAGTCCGAGTTAAAGAAATTGCTAGACGTCGGATTCATACGATCTATTGACTACGCTGAATGGATTTCTAATCTGGTCCCAGTCACAAAGCCAAATGGGTTGATCCGTGTATGTACAGATTTCCGAGACCTAAATAAAGCATGTCCAAAGGATGACTTTCCTTTGCCAAACATTGACATTATAGTGGACCTTACAGCAGGGTATGAGATGTTATCCCTCATGGATGGTTTCTCCAGCTATAATCAAATCTGCATTGCTCCTGAGGATTAGTACAAAACGACATTTACTTGCCCATGGGGTACATATTGTTGGAACGTCATGCCATTTGGTCTCAAAAATGCAGGGGCCACATATCAAAGGGCTATGACCATGATCTTCCATGACATGATGCACAAAATAATGGAAGATTATGTAGATGACCTATTGGCCAAATCAGCAACAAGGAAAGATCATTTGAAGGTACTCGACATAATTTTCAAGAGACTTGAAGAGTACAAAGTTCGGCTAAACCCTAAGAAGTGTGTTTTTGGGGTCACATCAGGTAAACTCTTGGGATACATAGTTTCCTGAAGAGGCATAGAGGTCGATCCGGCAAAGGTCAAAGCAATCATAGACATGCCTTCACCCAGAGGAATCAGTGAAGTCAGAACTCTGCAAGGCAGAGTACAATCTATTTGATGTTTCCTAGCCCAGTTGGCAGATAAGTGTCATCCGTTCCAGTATCTGTTGCGCAAGGGTATCCCCTTTGTATGGACGGATAAATGTCAAGAGGCCTTACAACAAATTAAATATTACCTATTGTCAACACTAGTCCTCATGCCGCCCATTCATGGAAAGCCATTAATTCTATACATCTCGACTACTAGTTTAGCACTGGGGGCATTGCTGGCACAAAATGATCATGAAGGAAAAGAAAGAGCAATCTATTACATCAGCCGCACACTGATAGGGTATGAGTTGAACTACACATACATTGAACGTGCATGCCTTTTTGTTGTCTTTGCATCCCCAAAACTAAGACACTATATGCTCAGTCACCAGACACAGCTAGTCGCCAAGATTGATCCACTGAAATATCTCTTAAGTCGGGCGGCATTAACAGGGCGGTTGGCAAAATGGGTCATGATACTAAGCGAGTATGACATACAATATGTCAAGCGTAAGGCAATAAAAGGACAGGTAATAGCAGATCAACTGGCAGATGCACCAATCCAAGTCACTCATCCACTAGTAACTGATTTTCCTGATGAGTCCATTTTTCATGCGGAACCGGCGGCACCATGGAAGCTATATTTTGATGGGTCTCATACTGGTCATGGCTCTGGCACTGAAATCTTGTTTATCACACCACAGGGGGATTCAATTCCTAAGTAATCCCAGATTGCCTTCCCTTGTACAAATAACATTGCCGAATATAAAGCACTAGTCACAAGTCTCAAGTTGGCAATTAAATGGAAAATTCAGACGTTGCTTATATTCGGGGATTCCCAGCTCGTGATCAACCAAGTGAATGATGACTATGAAACAAAAGATGAGAAGTTGCTTCCCTACAAGAGGATGGTGGATAGTTTCCTGACATACTTCCAATTGATTTCTTTTGAACAAATCCCCAAGTCACAAAATAAGGCAGCTGATGCAATGGCTACTATTAGTTCTCTCTTGGACATCCCTAAAAATGTTTCACAATTTGAGTTCTTAGTAGAACAACTTTTGATACCGGCATATGATATCCCAGAATCAGAAATGGTTTGTGAACTTGTTGGTCCCAACTCTCCTTGGTATCAGGACATTTACGACTACCTAAAATCTCAAACCCTTCCACCGAACCTGTCCAATAACCAAAGGAAGTCCTTCATTAGAAAATCTGCAAGGTATGCCATTGTCAGTGACACCCTGTACTGCCGTAGTTTTGACGATACCCTCCTTAGATGTCTCAACACCGACGAAGCATGTACAACCTTACGAGAAGTGCACGACGGTATATGCGGATCTCATTCGAGTGGTCCTACTCTGGCTAAGAAAGTAACGAGACTTGGGTATTATTGGTTGACCATGGAAAAGGATGCAATTGAATATGTCAGGACTTGTCGCAAATTTTAAATACACAGTGATTTGGTCCATGCTCCAGCACAGGAACTCCGGCCGATCACTTCTCCTTGGCCCTTCGCCCAATGGGGACTTGACCTCGTGGGTAAGATTCATCCAACTTCATCCAACGGCCACAAATTCATTATTACCACCACTGAGTATTTCACAAAGTGGATTGAAGCCATTCCATTGACATACATTACCGACAAGCAAATATCAAAGTTCATCCTTAACTACATCATTTTCCGGTATGGCCTTCCATAGTCCATCATCACTGACAACAGACGTTCGTTTAAAAACCAAGATGTACGTGAGTTATGTGAGCGATTCCATATCCAACACCACTTTTCATCTCCATACTACCCACAAGGAAACGACCAAGCTGAGGCGTCCAATAAAACCATTGTCAAAATTCTCAAAAAGACTGTCAATGACGCTGGCCGCGACTGACACATACAACTCAACCCTGCTCTGTGGGTTTACCAAACTAGCATTCGTACGCCTACAGGAGCCACCCCATTTTCCCTAGTCTTTGGTGTTGAGGCCATCTTTCCCATTGAGGCTGAAATTCCTTTGCTACGAGTCTCCCTGAAGGGTCTAACTAATGAAGAAGAGTACCGACAATCACGCTTGCATGAGCTGGAAATGCTGGAAGAAAGACGACAAAATTCACTGAACCATCTCCAAGCATATCAGAACCGTCTTTGTCACAGCTACAATAAAAAGGTTATGGTCAAAAAGTTTGACATTGACGACCTAGTTCTCATGTAGAACCCCAAGAACCAAGCCGACAGGGAAAATCTAGGAAATTTGAACCAAACTGGCTGGGTCCCTACATTATCATATCTTCTTTTGGTTCTGGAGCTTATCAACTAGCTACACCAGATGGAGAACAATTTTTAGAGCCCATTAACAGTTTACATCTCCAAAGGTTCTACGCATAGCATTAGAGAATTGGGTTGGAAACCATAAAATACAAAAAAAATTGAAAAATTAAAAAATCGTCACCCTGATGAAAACCTGGCAAACAAGCGTCTTGGTGACACCAAAAAAATCAAAAAGTCAAGAAAATAGTAAAGAGAAAAATGATTCGTTCAATAGTGAAAACCTGGCAAACAGGCGCTTTGGACAAGTACCGTGGTGAAAACCTGGCAAACAGGCACCATGCGTAATCAATCTTGCTCTACCATCTATTGTCATTTTGTCTAACTGGGCCTAGGATGAAAGGTATTTCCAATTTTATTCTGCAAATCGCCACCACATCCTACCCTACCTGTCATAGTGGATAAATGATTGACATCAAGTCCTGACGACTATCCATCTAGTAAGTCAGCAACATCCCGTCCATATTCTCTACAAATGGCTAAGTCTTGGACCTGACCAGGGGCAAAACGTTTATCATGAAACTGCAGTGGATGTCGCACATGATCTTGGAAATTGGCAAAAAGTCCTGAAAAAAAAGACAAAAACATTGGCAAAAAGTCCTAAAAAAAGACAAACATTGGCAAAAAGTCCTGAAAAAAGACAAACATTGGCAAAAAGTCCTAAAAAGACAAAAACATCGGCAAAAAGTCCAAAAAGACAAATTGCAAAAGTCCTTAAAAAAAAGAAAAAAAACATCACAAAATGTCCTGAACAAAGACCAAAACATCACAAAATGTCCTAAAAAAAAGACCTAAAAATCATAAAACGTCCTAAAGAAAACCACAAAAAATCATCAGACCGCTCGACGAACACAAACACAGTGTCATCTCTGGTCAAATTCAATCAAATCAATCAGTCTTCGTCATTTGTCTGAACTACGTTGTCTCTGCGCACTTGCTACGTAGGCAAGACTCACATTTGAGTCCCCGAGACATTAGGTCAGTCCTTTTAGGTTTGTTAAAATAAAATCATGACGCAATCTTTGGTCATCAAGACAAAGTCATTGGTCGTGTTGAACTATGAGGTCTCTGAGTGTATGACGTAGGCAAGGCCATCTATCGATGAGCCCCCGAGGCCGCACTAGGTCAGTCCATTAGGGTTCATGGCATTGCACTGGCACACACGTCAACAAGGCCTTCGAGGCAACACAAATCTTTCCCAAAACAAACGACACTCATCAAGCAAATTCTGGCAATCATTTGCCACAACATGACAAAACTCATCGACACATATTATTATGGAAATATCGGCATATAGTCAAACACAAGTCAAACTCAGTCAAAGCAAGTCAAATCATCATAAACCGGTCAAACTGTCAAATTTTGGTTAATCTTCAGATGAGTCCTTTTGAATGATAACCTCTGTCATTTATGCCTTAGGATATGTCTTTCCTAGGCATCGTCATTGTCATTCGACATTTTGAGTGATCCTCTTGACATCTAAAGATCACTCTTCGTGACATCAGTATTCTTCAGATGTGTCCTTCTGAAGAACCAACTCTATCCTTTATGCCTTAGGATGTGTCCTTCCTAGGCATCGTCATCATTTAGAGGGATCCCTTACGACTATTAGGGATCAAATCCTCTCGACATCGGCATTATTCAGGATGTCTCCTTCCTGAATTCACCAATTCTCGACATTTTGCAAGATCATCAAAACTCTAAACATTTCGACATCTCGACATTATCAAACATGGCATCTTGGCATCAGAACAATGGATATCCAGACGCACTTGGAAAACACTTGACAATTGTCTTTTGGTTTTTATCATGTTATTAGTTTTTCAGCGAGATCCCACTAAGCAGGATTTAGAGAAGCAGCGACGTATCATGACGATTGACACGCATGACTACTAGTTTCTTAGCGAGATCCTGATTCTGGGATTTAGAAAAAAAATGACATATCATGGTAAGGGCTCTATTTTTGTATTTCGACAATCATGCCGCTAGTTTCTCAAGGATGTCCTGGAAACAGGATTTAGAGAAGCAACGACGTTTCATGATTTGTCCCTGACTTTTTCTGCTTGTGGTTGATTATGAAAAAATGACTGGGCCAGTCACGCTCTCAGTATGAGTCATGCTCATCCTTGTCTGTGACAGTTTGTCTCACGTGATGGTACAACCTTGCACACCTTGATCTATGTCATATCATGGTGTTTCTTGGCCATTACAATAGTCTACCCAATGATGATTAAGAGCAATAAATACTAAAGACCTATGGTAAAGCTTTGAAGGATTTGGTCTAGGAATTAACATGCATTTCCGTCGGTCTCATCATCCTCTCCTCTTTGGTCTGATCATCTTCTCTCATCAGTCTCATCATCTTCTCTCGTCCATCTCACGATGATATCCTGCGACATCCAAAAACATAAATGCATACATGATCATATAAACATTGCATTAGGTCCATAAATACATTATCCATGGCATTAAATCATATACATAATCACAAACATTGCATTAACATAATTATCAACACTGCATCTTTTACTAAGAACATTATGCACATCATCATCTCATATAAATAAGCATTGCATCATCATAGCATCAAAATCACAAATAGGCATCATAGGACATACATGATACATCATAAATCAAACATCATACATATCATAATACATAAAGCAAAGAGCATCACATAACGCATGTAGGCCGCATCAAAACTACATCATCATATAAATATCATCTCAAAAATGTACAATGTCATAGGATAGAGTCAACGGATATCCCAAAAATGGAGCTCGCAGGCTCAATCATATACATAATGTGTCACAAATAGCAAAATGCCCCTAGGGTAGACTCTCATCACCCCCTCGTGGTGAGGAATGCGGTGGCTGTAGCTCTCAACCTGGCACTGAACTGATAGGTGGACCTGTCGTGGACTATGTCTATGCTACCGATGGAACCGCGAGTGAAGGTATCATCCTGACGGTAGCAAACATCTGTGAAGTAACTACCGCTAGACTCTGAGAGGTGGATGGATCTATCACTGGTGGCTGACCCTGTACTGACCTCTACACTGAATCAGCTGACCCATGGCTGTGAATCAGGGTGTGCCTGCGGGAGTGATGTGCCTGTGCCCGGACGTATGACCTGTCGAGGTAGACCCTCTGACACTGGTGTGACTCCTGCTGCCACTGCCATTGCCTGATCTGTGTCCGCTACCTGTCCTCGTATGTGATCGGGACAAGGTAGGATCCCGTCACTTTGGTGGCACTGCCTGCTCATATAATGTCATGTACTGCCCTAGCCTCGTGCTCACTCTGGCCAACTCGCGAGCCATGTCCCCTATGGGCCCGGTGCATAAGGCCGTCAACTCTATACACCACTGAGTTGCGTCCTGTTGACGGATCACCGCCTGATCCCGCTCTACCTGAGCTACCTCCAACGCTGACTGCAAAGATCTGACCTGGGCCATACTCGTGTCCAGTCTCTGTTGTAGGTCGGCTACCCTCTGATCTGTTGTAGCATCCTGCGGCAATCCTGAGGTAGACGGTATCTCCTCCTCTCCCTCCACCATCTGCCATCTGAGGAGTCTCTCAGCCTCGTCCATGGTATCATCCTCCTCATCGTCATCGTCTGCCACATCCTCTGCCACCTCTGTCTCCTCCTCCTGTCCCCACACATCCACCTCCTCCTCCTGTCCCCCCACCGCCACCGCCACCTCCTCCTCTCATCTCTCCTCACCCTCTCCCTCCTATCTAGGCTGGTCCTCTCTTTCTCCCTCCTTGCCAACCTCGGGGATGGCATCTAATGCCACCCTCGCCACTCATGGGTGTACCCTCCAGACCTATCTCTGCCCATCCCACTGTCACCTCCATCTGTCCCCGCCATCATCCCCACCCCTACCTCTGTCTCTGCCTCCGTCTCCACCCCTACCTCTGTCTCCACCTCTCCCTCTGTCTCTGCCATCGTCCCCACCTCTGCGTCCATCTCTACCTCTGCCACCTCACCTGGCCCGCGATACATGAGGAATCAGTGACCATCGGTCCACTGGTGCTGGCCCATCAGGATCTGTCAATGGCACTGGTCTGCATGCCTGCCATCATAAATCATAATCCGGTGTCATCCCTGGATCGGCTGCTCCTCCCCTCCATCCCTATGCCTGGGCTCCTAGCCCGTCTATCTGCTGCTCTACGAAGGCCACTGGGATGGCTGGTCCCCAGGCGTACTCTCTGGAAGACCGAGCATACTCAGTTGTTTCCACAGGTACACCCTGCTGCTCCCCAAAATTCCTCAGGACACACTGGGGTAAATACATCTCAATGATCAAGGATGTCTACACTGTCCAGCCAATAAGGTACCTGTCCTATTTGCAAAAGTTGAGGTGCTCGTCCTCATCGTCCCACGCCTCACAGTCTCTGTATGGCCTCCAGATAAATGTCACCATGGTGTCAATCATGTGCCGCCACCAACCGGTCTCACCCATCTGTGTCTATTGTAGCGCACCGGCATAGTAGTAAGCGTAGGGCATCCCCTCGGCCAGCTGTGGTCTCTGAATGGGAGGACGAAAGATGGAAATGTGCTCCCACGCCCAGATCATCATCAATGTGGTCCCACAGGAGATACTCTCTCCTCTCCTATATGCAACATCGTGCAACTGGTGGTAAAGTGTCCCAAGCAAACAGGGACCCCAAGCATAAACTATCATGTCTCGTCTCATGCCAACCAGGACATCTCCCCAACCAATAGGAAATCCATGTCCCCAGCGGTCTGGAATCAGGATCCCTCCAATTAGAGTTGCAAGGAATGCATCGAAGCAACTGTAGTGCTCAGCCATAAACTCCCATCTGATCTCATACCCCTGGATGCCCAGTCCTGCACCCTGATCTCCATAATAAGCTTGAAAGGTCTACTTGCCATGCCGAGGATCGTAGACGATCCACTCCCCTCAGATCGACACTCACAATATCCGATAGACATCCTCCAAAGTGATCGTGGCCTCACCTGTCGACAGGTGGAACGAACAAGTCTCTGAATGCCACCGCTCGCACAACGCAGTCAATAAACCCCTGTTCGCCCGAATGGCGGGCATAAAGGCAGCATAGAATAGTCCCAGACGCATCAATCATTGCCACTCTCGTGGGCCCAACTGATTGGCAAACCGAAAGGTGGTCGGTTTGCTCTCTCTCATGTAGATAGGGGCAAGCTGCCTCTGCAAAAAGGCAAACAATACATCAATACTTTTTGGACAGCTGTCAGCATCATGAAAAGCATCTAAGGGTATGCAAATATCAAAATCAACTATGGTCAAAGTAATTTACAAATGCATTGCATTTAGGCAATTGCGTCTCAAAAAGTCAATTGTGTCGTACCGTACATCAAATGCGGTCCAAAATGACAAATGCGTCGCATTTTAACGCTTGCATCACGAAATTTGGTGACTGTGTCGCATTAAGGCAATTGTGTCACATAAACTTAATTGTGTCGATTAAAACATGAAATGCGTCGCAAATTGGCAATTGCGGCATTCAGCCAGTCAGTTGCGACACGATAAGTCAAATGCGTTGCAAAAATTGTCAAATGCGGTGCAACCGACCGAGTTACCCTATTTTGTCTTTGCACTTGTGTCGTGACGCATCAAATGTGTCGAACACGCAAACAATTGTGGCTTACGCGAACGCAGTTGCGTCGCAGCGCACTTGTTATCTATCCTAGAAACTTAAATTTGGCACACAAAATGAGAAATTGACAAAGCAAGCCAAGGGTACTTACCGCTGGCTCCGAGCCCTCTGGCCATCTGAAGGTCCGCACGATCTCTACGTGATGCTCTAACACTGGAATCACCATCATCGCTGCTATGCCTTTCGCTCTGAGCTCTTGAATTTCGCGAGGTAAATAGTGAAAATGAATTGACTTTTACCCCTTTGTCAACCTATTTATAAGGTCAAAATGACATTTGTCAACCGAGGTTAATACTGGAGGCTCACTTGACCACCTTTGACTTCCTCGTTAGTTGCTTTAAACATGTCAGAATCTGAAACCGACTGCGCCATTGTTTTTCTGGTCATTAAATTGATTTATCGGGACCCTTTACAAATTTTTCTGTGGCCGGCCCAAAATTTGAAAAATTTCCCGAGGGGCCAATGATACTCTGTACCTTTACTGGGGCATGACTTTGACTTATTTTCTTTGTCACAATGCGACAAGCGACATTATGACAAAGAGGGGCAAAATGTAGACACCTAAAAATGACCTAGGCCTGCAAGCTTCATTTTTACCACTTTCATCCTAGCATAATAATGACATTTAATTATGTCCTTGGTCCACATTCGACTATTGATTAAATAATTCATAATTATTTAATTAATTCATGTCATTTATTCTTCATGATTATTAAATAAATGAATTTTATTTATTTATTAAATACATCATTAATTGTCTAAGTCTTCCCTTAATTAAATAAATTTCTTAATTTATTTAATTTCCTTTTGCATTTAATTTTCTTCCTGATTATTAAATAAATGAATTACATTTATTTATTTAATATGTCACTAATCGTCTTAATTAAATAAATTGATTAATTTATTTAATTAATTAGTCTTATCTGCTAAATTAAATAATTAAATTTAATTATTTGATTGCCAATTTAATTTCTTCTCATTTTAAATAAATTAAATTATTTAAAATGTCATCTCAATCTTAACTGTCAGTCCATTTTGATAAATAATCTGAAAAAGATTATTTATTATCTCACAAAATCATTATTTTGAATTAATTTAATTCAAAATAGTAATTAATCTTCTAAAAATCAAGTAATCGGGCAGATTCTTGATTTTCCAAATCGAATCTTCAGTCCACATCTTATCTTCTTGATTTTTCGAATCTCACAAATCAGGCAATCTTATCTTCTTGCTTTTTCGAAAATCTTTATTTCTTTAATTAATTTCCTCATTTATTCTCCACCGTCGATTCGATTATCTAAGATATTATTCTGACCGTTCGATTAAGGATTTTGCCCTAACCCTGATTAGGGATTCTCATATTTAATCTGGACCTCTCATTTTAGGTTCTCATCATCAATTCGATCTCATTCGTCCATTCAAAATGGCATTTTCTATAAAATGCTATTTTGCTCTCATTTCTAGATTACACACAGACACGCTGACATTTTATACACTTTCACACTTGCATTCTTAGATTTATCATAGCATTTATTATAGTCATTTGATCAAGTCTTGGCATTTTTTTAGGCATAGACATTGACAATTGTAGTTATAGGCATAGGCATTTAGACATAGCATAAATCCTTCAAAGCTTAGTGTAGGACTTAGGCATTTGCAGATTTGCTCGCACGACAGATCTGAGGGCAAAGTATTATCTAGCAAGCAAGAAGGTATTACGAAAGTGAATCATGGAGGTCTCGGCGATAAGGTATAATCGTTCTTTCGTTTACTTCCTTTGTGTTTCGTAAGATCTTTGGGTTTCATTGTCATTTATTGTTTGTTGCTAACACTCCTAATCAAACCTAAAAGAAATCCCTTGATTACACATGGTAATGCAAGTTCTGGATTGTTTAGCCAACTATTCTTGGGTCAAATTTAGATTGTTTGGCCAACTATTATTAGGTCAAATTTGACCTATTTTCCTTGGTGCATTCTCTACCAAGTCCTCCCTATTGGTGTCACATTCTCTCATCTGGGTGTTAGGGATCTGTGTTGCTCATTATGTGGTCAGAAAGAGACCCTCAAGCACCTTTTTTGTCTTCTCCCAAAGCTAAGGTTACATGGAATTGGATTCATACTTTTTTATTCTTTTATGAATGAACCTTTCTCATTACATATGGTCATATTAAGGGATTGGCCTAGAATTTCAACCAAATTTACTCATATTTAACATGCTTTTAAAGTGGAAAACTTTCCTAATATTTGGAAAAAAAGATTTTATCTTTTGTGGCTATTCATTTCACTCACTTTTCGGCTTATAGTAAGGATATGATCTTCTCTAATGTGTCCATGTAGATTCAAGTGCATACTAACATAGTTTCACATAAAGTATCACATCTATAGGTGCTTCTTGATCATTGGATTAATGCCCCTTGCACGAATGCTAGTGTTCCATTGACTCCAACATCTAGCATGGCTCCCCCTTGTGGCCATTGATCTAGATGCAACCAATATAATTATGGTGATTAGGATGTACACCTACATGCTTCAAATTCCCCTACACAAAGATCCAAGGATAAAAATTTTCATGAGTGGGTTTAACACTCTTTCCCTCATTGTACCTCTCCCAAAGACCATGACCGTGAGTTTACTAGATGGCCAAATTTCATTAATTTTCCTCAACTTGGTCTATCCATTTCGTATTCTCATGACATTCAACCATTTGAGGAAAATAAAGATGATTGTGTTTTTTATGTCTAGAAGCCTCCTCTGGATAACTTGAACACTAGTAGTGTATGGGGAAAACTAGATGACAAGGGCTACCCCCACCCCCTTGTGGTATAGCTCTTGCTACCTAGAGTGGATTTGAATTTCTTCTATTTGTTTTGATCTTGGCTCAATTTGTATTTCAAGGTATGATCTCTTTCATCCACCTTTTAATGAATATATGCAATATTATTTATTATTAAAATATACTTATTCATCAAAAATTACCACCCATTAATAATTTTCATCAAGCACTTGCTCCAACATATACCAAGAGTCACTTCATATATATTTTTCCCTACTTATTAAGGGGTCAAAAAATTACAGGTTAAATATGGATTTTCCATGTAATCTACCTAAACTAGACACTAATTATGGCAAGCCAAGGATGCAAGTAGACTCAAATGTATTTTAAAATTGAGATCTATTTCTATGTTCTTGTACTGAAATAAAGTCAAAATGATAAGTACTCGTTTTCATCTCATAATGTCCAAGAATTGAATTTATGATGAACCTAAAGCTAAAAAAATTAAGGTCTTATCTTTTTCCCTTCCTTATCTAATTTTAGTTCACATAAAATCAACCATAGTATAATAATCAATTTATATTTTATTTTTTGTCATTTGTGAGCTAAACAAAGAACTAAATAGAAAGAGTTATAAATTCCACATTTCTTGTAACTATTGTCCACTCTAAATCTAAATTGGAAATTCTAGGTACACCCATATTGTTTTCTAACAACTAGAGCATTGATTAACTATTTATGGAGAATATATATTAGTTCTCTTGGATATATTTACGTATTAGGGATAAATATACATTTTAAAATTAATTATTATGGGAAATCATGTAAGGAACACAAATAAAAGGCTCAAATAATAAGATTCAAACCTTCAATACATGCCTAATTGTCACCTTTGATTGAGCCTAAGATAGTAGTGCACTCAAGATGAAAAACTGAAGTCTCTCAAAAGCCTCCTATTGCACAATAAGAGTGTGGTTGTAATTAAAAAAAATGATAAAATAGATAGGAAGTTGGTTCTCTATGTGATGGAATAACTTTGCATTCAAAGTGTTGATGAAAATAGCTCATATGATGTGTTATTTATGGAGTTGATAGATGAAGGATCAAATGATAGGATTGATTGAATAAATCAATGGATGGGATTGCTTAAGAGGTTTGAAGCCATGAGAGATTTTCAAGTGGCACCTTGCAATTGGTACACAAAAGGAGCTTTATGATTCAAGGAATTTGGATGGTGGGGATATTCTTGGAAAAAGATGGATGGTAAGAATCAAAAACCTTTTTGGAAGACCAAACAGTTCTTTCAGGGATTTATGTGTGCTACATATTCTTAATTAAATAGATGCATGAAATTGCATGCGAATATTTTTTGGAGAAGTGAGAAGTATGATTATATGAACATACAAAGTCCTTTTTTTAACACATATGCAATCTAGAAACTTGGGCAATATTTGTCTTTATTATCATGCTCTAACTTGTGCAAATGATTGTACCTAAAGTAAATAATTGATTTTAGTGTACTAATGATGTAACAAAAAGGAAATTACATAAATAAATTTTATTTATTTAATTTTTTGGAGTGGGAATGATGGACTTGAATAAAAAATGTTGGGTGTATTTGTTTAAGGCTAGACATTAGAAAATGATTGATTAATTGAACAAATTGTCCTAATTTATTCAATTAATGCTAGAGGAAGGTTCTAATTAATTAATTAATTAATATTGGTAGACAAATTGAAATAATTTATTTAATTAATTTAGAGGCAATGATGTGTAGGGAATTGGTGACAATATTTTTGAGAAATGATTTTAGATGTTCATATTTTTCCCATGTTTGAAATGATGTTGCAATTTAGTAGAAGCAATTTTGTTTCAAAGAAATAAACTATAATCCTTTTGGGATGAAAAGGGAAATGACATTCCCCAATCAATTGGAAGAAATTATGTTAGTAGTATAGAGGGATGATGCTCTCTTGAGAGGTTAGTTGAACAAATATCACATGGATGAACTCTTGATGAAAAAATAGAGGAAAATAAGATAGAGGAAAAATGAGAAGTGATAAAAGAAAAATGAAAAAAAAATGATGAGAAATAAAGAAATGGGATAAAAAGAGGTGAAAGGGGTGAAATTTTTTATTAGTGGAGGGAACTTAAGGGTTGGGGGTTAAAAAACAATGTTAGGGGTAAAAATATTTATTTTTACCTCTAGCTCTTAAAGTCCATAGAGTATAGCAAAGGAAGGAATAGAGAAATATGGAGAATGTGTTTTTGGATCAATACTTATCAAAGTGGATTAAGTAGTACTAGCGACCTATAAAGGCAAGAGCATTGGCACATATTAAATCTTTTGGATTAGGTTGCATCTAGGTTCATTAATGTGGGGTTAAAGTTTAGGAAAGCACACACACCAAACTACAAACTCATGCTTCAGCATGTGCGTAACAAAATATAACATGGTTGTGGGAGTGTGTGACATAAGAAAGAGAATTTTGACATATGTCAAAGCAACATGTGCACAAGGAAAACAAAGTATGTGAAAATCAAAATATTTTTGGGATTGATGCATATGTTGCAAAATGGCATATGTGTTTCATCCTAAAGTGTATACATTTCACTGTGAGGTGTGTGTTTGTTTTAGAACATGTTCATAGTGAGAAGTATGCATTTTCAAGATTTGATGCATGAATTAAAATATGGATTACGATAGATTTTGGAAGGATTTGACATAGTTTCTAGCTAGATGTAGGAGCAATTACTTTCCCTAACAGCATGAGTGCTACAAGTGATGAAAAAATTCAATGAGATGGATTGGAGTGTGTGGAGTGGTGTGACTAGTGGTATATCACAAAATGTCACCATAAACTAGAGAACACATGTTGATGTTGACAACATGGGTGGGGAGGTGGTGTAGTGACACTAGCATATTTCACTCATCAACAAGGGAGATCACACTCATATTAGAGCATGTATAGAGGATACTATAGATCCTAATACACAAACACTTAGTATATTACCAAGTCTGAGATCTAGAGGATTCACTAGAGAGGTTGTTCGAGAGGAGTGACCTACCTCAGAGTATGTTGTCACTAGATCTAGATACATGTGTGAGATCGGTGGATAATTTTCTACTATTATTAGTGGTCGTTGTTAGAAACATGTTGTTGCTTGATAAGACTAGTTGGTTCTTCACAATTAGCCTATAATGATGTTGTGTAAATATGTGATCATATGGGAGGGATTTACATGGGGACCATGTATTTTGGTAATCTACATAGAGATCTCTATCTTGCGACATATAGAGATGGAATGAGTAAGGGATCAATGACTAATACATATATGGGCATGGGATTATATAATAATGTTGTAACCCATTAAAGATAGATTAGAGAGCACTAAGGGTGGGCCTTTTGTATTTACATATGAAGGAAGACTATAATAGAAGAACTTAGGGGACTTGACCTATTGGATACTAGCCATAGATGAGGTGGATAAACTAGTGTGGAAATCATGGTTAGGTTGTGAGAAGTGATCACTAGACATAATTTTCCTAGAGTTTATTCATTCTCCATGTCACATTATCAATCATGACCACTACATATTAGAGTGGTGCAAACTAGAAAAAGTGTAGAGATAGTTTAGGTTTTGCTAGGGTGTCTCAAGAGTGGGAGAGCATGTGTTTGCACATGTCATGAGGGAGGATTGTTAGTGAGGGATGTGAGTGGAATCATAGCTAGAATGAGTGAGATGGAGGCACTTGGTGTCGATGACTTGCGATGCATGGAAGGATATTATAAATTTAGGAGTGAAAACAAACTATAGGGCCTAGTGGCAATAACAAAAACCAATTAGATTGGTGATTCATTATCAAGAAGAGGTGTAGGATTGTATCAAGGTCACAATGGTAGAGGTGCATAGAAGGAGGAGGCAAGGTGGAGTTCCCATGACATAGGCACATTGGTGCAGGAGCACCTAAGGAACAACATGCAGTTTCATTAGGTAAATAAGAAACCTAGAGGAATAATTTTGTTTTGCTTTCATAAGGTCATGTTGAGAATTGTGTAGATATCTTAGAGGTGTTTTTGATCTCTAGGAATGAAGTGGTGAAAGATGAATGAGTTTTGAAGCTCTTTCTTGTTTGGGTTGCTAACCTTGATAAAGGTTTGAAAACACAGTGTTTTGGTAGTATTTACTGATTAGGTCATGAAAAAGCCTGACCAAAGTTGATAACTAATTGAAGAACCTTATTTAAGGTGACCCTAGACCTGTAAACAAGGTTAGAGGGATTGGAATTGGGCAAACATTTTGAGAGTTGAATAAAAACAGTGTTCTTGAAGGATATTTCTGATTTTTGTTGCATAACAGAGCTTTAAATGGATTAATATGATTATTGTTCTATAGGATTGAGTGTAGTGTGGATAGTATAATAGCTTTGTGTGTCTTTTAATTCCCTTTGTAATTCATTTTCATCATTTGTTTATAGATAGTTTGTTTTCTTTCATTTTCTGGCCTGAACTAGACTGTTTTTAGGAAATGGAGTGCTAGAGCACTTTCCCACCGTACAAATTGTACGGCCCTTTGGGAACAGTTCCTAGACTCCATGATTGTACATATATTAGGTTGTAGGCTTTGTATGTGCGCAGGAGTTGCTAGCAATGTCTTGTCATAAGCGAGCCAGGCAGAGTCCGGCTAGGGAAGACAAGGAGAGAAAGACTCATATTTTGCAGGGGTGTTAAGGTTTTGCAAAATTTCCTTTTGGAGAATTTAACTAAGGGTATTGGCAAGGTCTGGTGGTCAGAAGGAGGTTCCATCAACCCATTTGGTGTGAGAAAACTTAGACAATCTGGAAGCAACCAGTGAAAGGCTTGTAAACCCTAGTTTTAGGCTATTTTCAAGAATTGGCTTTGTACGACTAGTAAAGGCCCAAAACCCCAAAAATCTTGGAGAGTTAGGCAATTGAACCAGGGATCTCAAAGAAAGAATGGGGTGTTCTTGTAATATTTTAGAGAAAAGACCAAATTACTTGGAGTTGGAGGCCTAATAGGGGCTCTTGACTAGTAGCCCTTTTTAACCCAAATGAGGGTTTGATGAAAGTGATGGAATGGTGTAGTTTGGTGGAACCTCTAGAAGCCCTAGGAGGTTGGTTTGAAGCTGTTGTAGACATATCTACACCCCTGCAAGTTCTAAATTGTGTATTGAGGTGTGGTTAGTCTTTAGGGAAGATTAAAGGCTAAGGAAGAGTTAGTGTTATTACACAAAAAATTGTCTTGGTTGGATGAAAGGTGATAGAAGTGGGGTTGGCCAAGAGAACTAGGGTACCTAAATGTGCAAAAGGACCTATACGTTAAAGTGGTGGAGTAAGGAACCAAGAAGGTCTTGCAAGCAAGACCTAGAGCAGGAATCTGAGATTGATTCCTCCAACCCCTCTCCCTATCAGATTGGTATCAGAGCAGGTTAAAGATTTGGGAAAGAATAATATATGTCAGAGGTTGAGTCCAGTGATTCTACCATCATGGTGAAAAATGCACAATTGGCCAAGATGGTTGAAGAACAAGAGGAAGACAATAAATTGTTGAGGGAAAGAATAGCCCAACTTGAGCAAGCAGTAAGGAGTGCGCAATTTGAAGGAAGGATACCAAAGGAAGAAGAGGTTGCAGAGGAAGACAAGACCCCTGAACCTGACCCTATCTTGAAGGAGGAGCATTTCTTGAAGGCATTGAAAGCTTTGAGTGGAAAATCACTTGAAGGCATACCACTATTTAGTGGGAAAATGGAAGTTGATCTAGTCATGGATTGGATAGAGGGAATGGAAAACCATTTTGAGTGTGATGGAGTCACTGAAGCACAGAAGGTAAAGGTGGCCAAATCAAGACTAAGAGGTTCTGCCTTGACATGGTGGAAGTTCATTCAAACAAAAAGGGAAAAGGAAGGCAAGCAGCCTATAACTACTTGGAAAGGTATGGTTGCTAAAGTAAAAGAAGCATACATGCCAGATGACTATGAGATTCGATTACATAAGAAGAGACAAAGCCTAAGGCAAAGAGACCAAGATGTAAACACTTACACTGAGGAGTTTCAAAAACTTTGCATGAGGTCTAATGTGACAGAGGATGAGAGTCTCAAGGTGGCTAGATACCTTAATGGCTTGAAGTGGAACATTCAAGAGGAGATGGCTCTTTTAAGTCCTAAGACAGTACACCAATGCTATCAATTGGCCATAAAGATTGAGGAAAGAAGTAAGAGGAAGCAAGATTAGGCTTCTAAGGGCAGATGCAAAGGCAGAGATCAAAGAGATCAAAGAGGACAGCGTGGTGGCTACCAAGGTAGAGGAAATGACCAAAGAAACCAAGGAGAGTCTAAACTCACAGAGCATGGAGGAGAAACATCTTCTAGAGGAGGATATAAGAGAGGTAGAGGACCTCAAGGAGGTTCAAATATAGGAAGAGGAGCAGGCAGGAGCAATTCATACATTGCAAACATGAAGTGTTACCATTGTGGACAAGTAGGTCATCATGCTTATAGGTGCCCGGAGAAAGCATCTTCATCAAGCAATGAGAAGAGAGTGGCTTATGCACAAGAGGACACCATGAGTCCTAAGTCATCTGAGGTCAGTCATATTGAATCTGAAGTAGGAGAGAATCTGATGTTCAGTAGAGTCTTGATCAGACAACCGGTCAAGGAAGAACCAAAACAGAGGAGAGCTCTATTTAGAGTAAGGTGCAAGATACTTGGAAAAGTGTGCAAGGTCATAGTAGATTCAAGTTCAACAGACAATATCATCTCAGAGGAGGCAGTAATCAAACTGAAATTGGAGAAGGTACACCATAATAACCCCTACAAAGTCACATGGCTAAACAAGGGACAAAGTGTTTTAGTAAATGAGCAAGTAACAGTGGAGTTTTCCATTGGAGGATATAAAAATAAGTTAGTTTGTGATGTGTTACCCATGGATGCATGCCATCAACTATTGGGCAGACCATGGCAGTATGATAGAAGTGTCATATATGATGGGAAAGAGAACACCATCTCATTCAAGAAGGATGGGAAGACTTTTAAGTTGCAGTCACTGTCAGAAGAAGAAGAAGGATAGTCAAAGACACCAAACATCATGTTGAGCAGTGGTAAAGAGTTCCTTAACAACCTACATCAAGGGAGTGAAGGATATGTGGTTGTGTTACAACCTAAAGAGGAAGATAAGGCTGAAAAGACAGTCCTACCGGAAGTAGTCCAGAAGTTACTTGAAAGGTACAAGAGCATAGTTAGTGATGGTACACCTACAACTCTACCACCAAAGAGAGCCATTAGTCATCAAATTGACTTCATACTTGGAGCTCCATTACCTAACAAAGCAGCATACAAAATTACACCAGATCAGAACCTAGAGGTAGCTAGGCAAGTGCAAGAATTGTTGGATCAAGGATTGATTCAAAAGAGCATCATCCCATGTGCAGTACCAGTGGTTTTAGAAACAAAGAAGGGGGGTAAATGGAGGTTATGCACTGATTCTAGAGCAATAAATAGGATCACCATTAGGTATAGATTCCCTATTCCTAGAATTGAAGACTTAATGGAATAAGGAACTTTAGTGGCATATGTGCACCAGTCTTAGATACAATCAAGGGTGGTTTAAAAACTAAGTTTGTGTGGACTCAAGAAGCTGAGAAAGGATTTGAGAAACTGAAACAAGAGGTGGCAACTCAACCTATTCTCTTATTACCTAGTTTTGACAAGTTGTCCACTATTGAATTTGATGCTAGTGGAGTGGCAGTAGGAGGAGTGCTAAGTCAAGAGGGCAGGCCTATAGCCTTCTTTAGTGAGAAGCTCAATGAAGCAAAGAAGAAGTATTCAACCTATGACTTAGAAATTTATGCTTTGGTTCAGTCACTTAGGAAATGGAGGCATTATCTTCTACCCAGTACTTCACCAAGTTGGATCTCAAGAGTGGATACCATCAGATTAGAATTAAGGATGGTGATGAGTGGAAGACAGCATTTAAGACAAATGATGGGTTATATGAATGGAGAGTTATGCCATTTGGCCTCTCTAATTCCCCTAGCACATTCATGAGGCTCATGAATGAAGTACTCAAGGACTTTACAGGGATATTTTTGGTGGTATACCTTGATGACATCCTCATATACAGCAAGACAACAAAAGAGCATTTGAAACATGTGGAGTTGGTTCTTAGAAGGTTGCAAGAAGAGAAGTTGGCAATAAATCTAGAGAAGTGTGAGTTCTTTAAGCAAGAGCTAGTCTATTTGGGTTTTGTAGTGTCCAAAAGATCTTTGAAGATGGATCCAAGCAAGGTGGAAGCCATCCTAAACTGGCCTACACCAACCACAGAGACTAAGGTAAGAAGTTTTCATGGATTGGCTCAATTTTATAGAAAATTCATAAGGAACTTTAGTGGCATATGTGCACCAGTCTTAGATACAATCAAGGGTGGTTTAAAAACTAAGTTTGTGTGGACTCAAGAAGCTGAGAAAGGGTTTGAGAAACTGAAACAAGAGGTGGCAACTCAACCTATCCTCTTCTTACCTAGTTTTGACAAGTTGTTCACTGTTGAATGTGATGCTAGTGGAGTGGCAGTAGGAGGAGTGCTAAGTCAAGAGGGCAGGCCTATAGCCTTCTTTAGTGAGAAGCTCAATGAAGCAAAGAAGAAGTATTCAACCTATGACTTAGAACTTTATGCTTTGGTTCAATCACTTAGGAAATGGAGGCATTATCTTCTACCCACGGAGTTTGTAGTCTTTACTGACAATCAGGCACTCAACTTTATCAACACTCAAGAGAAGTTGAGTAATAGGCATTTGAAATGGATGGAATACATCCAAGCTTTTACCTTCACCATCAAGCACAAGAAGGGATAGCTAAACAAAGTGGCAAATGCATTGAGCAGGAGATTGTTGACAGTGCAAGAGATACAGATCAAGAGCATTGGCATAGAGAGTTTCAAGGATCTCTATGGGGAAGATGAAGACTTTTCAGAGGTCTATAAGGTATGTTCTAATTTTGAAAACCATTTCCATAGCTAATACTCAAAGTACACATTGCAAAGTGGGTTATTGTTTAAGGGAAATCAGTTATGTGTTCCAAGAGGGTCAATGAGGGAAAATCTGATTCAGGAAAAGCATAATGGCAGTCTTAGTGGACATTTTGGCATCAATAAGACTTTAGAACTAGTGCAAAGATTCTATTACTGGCCTAAGTTGGCAAGAGATGTTAGAAAGTATGTGGAACAATGTGTTGTGTGTATGAAAGCTAAGGGAGGAGCTAGTAATGTTGGTTTATACCAACCCCTTCCCATTCCTAACAAACCATGGGAGTTTGTGAGCATGGATTTTGTGGTAGGCCTTCCTAAGACCAAGACTGGTTTTGACAGTGTTTATGTAGTAATGGACAGATTTAGCAAGATGATTCATTTCATTCACTGCAAAACTACTCATGATGCTAGCTACATAGCTCATATTTTCTTCAAGGAGGTTGTAAGGATCCATGGATTTCCTTTGAGCATTGTTTCAAACAGGGATGTGAAGTTCATGAGTCACTTTTGGAAGACTCTATGGAGTAGATTGGGTACAAATATGTCATTTGGATCAACTTACCATCCTCAGACCGATGGTCAAACAGAGGTGGTTAACAAGGTGCTAGGTAATCTTCTAAGGTGCCTAACTAAGGAGTATGGATAGACATGGGATATGGTTATCTCACAAGCTGAGTATGCTTACAATGATAGTGTGAACCGAACCACAAGGAAAAGTCCTTTTGAAGTTGTGTACGAGATGCACCCAAGAGGGATATGTGAGCTCAGAGATCTTGGAGCTATGGAACATAGGAGTGGACATGAAAAATATTTTAGTCAGACCATGAAGGAGATTCAGGAGGAGGTGAAGAAGACAGTCACAAAGGCTACACAAAAATTGAAAGAGAAGGCAGATATGTCAAGGAAAGATGTGCAATTTCAAGTAGGGGACTATGTTATGGTCCACCTTAAAAAATCAAGGTTGCAGAAGGGAATTTCAACCAAGTTGCAGATGAAGAGAGTGGGTCCATGCAAGATATTGACCAAGTATGGCAAGAATGCATATAAGGTGGAGTTACCTACCGATCTAGGAATCTCACTAGTTTTCAACATAGCTGATTTGATCAAGTATAAGGGAACAGTCAGTGATGAGGTTCAGAACAGTCAGGAGATCTTCAAGGACATCAGTAATGTACCCCTACCTAATCAAGAGAAGCCTCAGGCAGAGAAGATCTTGGAGTCAAGAGTACAAAAGTCTACAAGGAACAAGGTGTACATGGAGCACCTTATCAAGTGGAAGAACAAGCATGATTCAGAAGCCACATGGGTACAGGAAGATCAGTTCAAGAAGTTTGGAATTGACCTGTCTTTTCTCTCCCCTTCCAATCCTTAGTGTTTGGGCTGAGAGGGGGAGAATGGTGCAGGAGCACCTAAGGAACAACATGCAGTTTCATTAGGTAAATAAGAAACCTAGAGGAATAATTTTGTTTTGTTTTCATAAGGTCATGTTGACCATTGTGTAGATAGCTTAGAGGTGTTTTTGATCTCTAGGAATGAAGTGGTGAAAGATGAATGAGTTTTGAAGCTCTTTCTTGTTTGGGTTGCTAACCTTGATAAAGGTTTGAAAACACAGTGTTTTGGTAGTATTTACTGATTAGGTCATGAAAAAGCCTGACCAAAGTTGATAACTAATTGAAGAACCTTATTTAAGGTGAGCCTCAACCTGTAAACAAGGTTAGAGGGATTGGAATTGGGCAAACATTTTGAGAGTTGAATAAAAACAGTGTTCTTGAAGGATATTTCTGATTTTTGTTGCATAACAAAGCTTTAAATGGATTAATATGATTACTGTTATGTAGGATTGAGTGTAGTGTGGATAGTATACTAGCTTTGTGTGTCTTTTAATTTCCTTTGTAATTCGTTTTCATCATTTTTTTGTAGATAGTTTGTTTTCTTTCATTTTCTGGCCTGAACCAAACTATTTTTAGGAAATGGAGTGCTAGAGCACTTTCCCACCATACAAATTGTACGGCCCTTTGGGAACAGTGTCTAGACTCCATAATTGTACATATGTTAGGTTGTAGGCTTTGTATGTGTGCAGGAGTTGCTAGCAATGTCTTGCCCTAGGCGAGCCAGGCAGAGTCCGGCTAGGGAAGACAAGGAGTGAAAGACTCATATTTTGCAGGGGTGTTAAGGTTTTGCAAAATTTCCTTTTGGAGAATTTAACTAAGGGTATTGGCAAGGTCTGGTGGTCAGAAGGAGGTTCCATCAACCCATTTGGTGTGAGAAAACTCAGACAATCTGGAAGCAACCAATGAAAGGCTTGTAAACCCTAGTTTTAGGCTATTTTCAAGAATTGGCTTTGTATGGCTGGTAAAGGCCCAAAACCCCAAAAATCTTGGAGAGTTAGGAAATTGAACCAGGGATCTCAGAGAAAGAATGGGGTGTTCTTGTAATATTTTAGAGAAAAGACCAAATTACTCGGAGTTGGAGGCCTAATAGGGGCTCTTGACTAGTAGCCCTTTTTAACCCAAATGAGGGTTTGATGAAAGTGATGGAATGGTGTAGTTTGGTGGAACCTCTAGAAGCCCTAGGAGGTTGGTTTGAAGCTGTTGTAGACATATCTACACCCCTGCAAGTTCTAAATTGTGTATTGAGGTGTGGTTAGTCTTTAGGGCAGATTAAAGGCTAAGGAAGAGTTAGTGTTATTACACCAAGAATTGTCTTGGTTGGATGAAGGTGATAGAAGTGGGGTTGGCCAAGAGAACCAGGGTACCTGAATGTGCAAAAGGACCTATAGGTTAAAGTGGTGGGGTAAGGCACCAAGAAGGTCTTGCAAGCAAGACCTAGAGCAGGAATCTGAGATTGATTCCTCCAACCCCTCTCCCTATAACACATGCCATAGACATAGTACTACATGTTCCATATATGAGCACACAATGTTGACAAAGTAGATGACCCCATCATATACAAAGAGGATAGCATTAGGAACTAGTAGATTGCCAAGTTTGGGAAATCAATCTCAATTTCTTTGGCACCACCTTCTCCACCTCCTAGAGGGTTGGATGTAGACACAAGGTCCAAGGAGGATAGTGCTAGCTAGGGCTAGCAAGACTTTGCTCCATTTTTTATGTATCATGATGTACAAACATCTAATGTGTATATATTTTATTATACAAATGTATTATTCTCTATGGAGCTTGTTGTACTTTGTATATTTGATGATGGATTTATAACATTATGCCATGATGTTTGAGTTCATATGATTCTTATGATTTATTGGACGAATACATAGATATTTATGATTATGTGATGATGTATGGATTCTTATGTTCATTCTTTCTTATTTATGGGATTATCCATGATTAATACGACAGTTATTTATTGTGATGTATATGATGTATAATATTGTGATGTGGTGTCATGGATGTGATACATGTCATTATGAGGTGGTTTATGGTATGTAATGTGATTATGTATATGATTTTAATATGATGTACAATGATGGATGTATGGCATTAATATAAATGCAAATGGAAATATGATATGAGATGCATGTGATGATAGTGTAGATGATTATTTTTGTTTATGGCATAATTTGAGAAGAAATGATGAAGACATAAATAGATGGATTAGCGAATTAATGAGATAATTAAATAATTTAACTAGTCATTTGCACAATATGGGTCATGATTTAAAGAAAATATGGGTAATGGATATGGGGTTTTGGTTATTGAATGATTAGATATTTGAATGCAAGTATTATGTTGGCATGTGGTGACCACCTGATTGTATATAGATGGATACTATGCACCATGGTATAAAGACCAAGGTGACAATATGTCCAATGCATAAAGTACTAACTCGCAAATACACAACAAACAAGATGATGCCCCAACACATTGCAAGGCATCAAATGACAACTTAGGTGGGTCCTACAATGGGACAACCAACAAAAATGACAGAAAATAAGAGACATATGCCCCAACATATATTATTCAAGACATCTTGGTATAAGGATAATGGCAACCTTCAGTGGATATAGTATGGGTCAAAAAATAGACAAAAAATGAAAAAACAATCAATCAATATATAAGAGTGTTATCTCTTTTCAAAGTGTTGAGAAAGGGTTAATATGATGATGCTTGATATGGGGAATGATATATCTCATGAAGGAAAATGATGGGAAGGAATTTTATGATGAAAAATGATGTGACTTCTATATGTTAATCGAGGTTAATTAAAGAGAATTTTAGTTTTAATGTTTAAACTTGATGTTTTAAGTGCTTAGTTTGCAAGTGCAGGTGTATGATTCCATTCTTGCAAGTGCATAAAGCTCAAGGATAAAGATGGTACATAAAGCTCAAAACTAGGATAGATTATAATTCTCGAGATTAGGGATAAGTTCAAATATCAAGATTTGGTGATACTTACATGAAGCTCAAGATTAGGACTCATTGTAGGCGCCAAGAAAGAAAAAATGATAGATATCAAAAGTTATTTTTGAAAAATGACATAATCATTATAGTTTCTAGTTTCTAGTTTTGACAACGTGGATTTTTTTCCTCGATGTTTCAGATCAAACTCCATGATCCATCAACAGGAAGAGAGAAAGACAAGAGACGATGACATAATCACTTGCTCCTAGCATAAGATAAGGTCAAGTGTAGGGCACAAATGATATGATTAGGATAAAGAGTATCACAAGGAGCAACCTTTTAAGACATGGATGCAGATCAAGAAGGGATACTAATGGGGTGAGTGCATGGGTGGATTAGTAAGGCTTGTATTCTCCAAAAAGTGTGCATAATTTAGAAGATTGGAGCAATGGGAGAGATTCACCAAGCTACCTCAAGGAGTAGCAGATATATTGAAACCATTGTAAAACTCATGGATAGAAATGAATAGAGAAAGGCGACCTCAAGGGGTGATGGGTATAATGAAACCATTGTTAGGCTCATCGATAGAGAGAGATCAATAAAGATGGCCCCAAGGGATAGAAAATATATTGAAACCACTATAAGACTCATGGATGGAAATGGATGGAGAAAAGTGGCATGTAAGATAATAGATTTTGTTCATTACACATGTCACTTGAAAGTAGGTTTTTACCATTATACTTATCCAAGGCACCATATGGAGTGGTTTTCACCAAAGGACCATCTTTTTGTTTACTTTTCTAAAAAAAAATTGACAGTTTTTTTAAATTGTTTTTTGATTGGGAAACTATACATATTAGGCATGAAAGGGCTTGAGGTGCACTATATAATGGATTCTTCAATTTCATGGTCATATAGAGTGTCCTATTGATATGCACCCAAATTCAACAAAGATGACATATAACCCTAGCTAATTAGGATCAAATTTGTCTTTCTTTTCTCAATTTTGAAGTTTCCTCTAATTTTCCTTGAGTACAAAGGTCACCAACCTCAAACTTACAAGATGTGGTTTTCTTATTGTAGTTGCAACAAAGACGATTATGATAGGATTGCAAGTGGTTTAAGGTAGCGAGACCACACTCATCAAGTATCTCTAGCTCCTATAGTTGTGCAATTGTGTACTCATCATCAATAAGGTTATGCAAGGAGACACACAATGATGATAGTTCAATCTTGATTGGAAGGATGGATTCAGAGCTAAAGAATAGGGAAGTCGCACCAGTGGGTGTGCAAATACTAATGCAATAAGCCCATATGATAGGATTGAGTTGAAGGTGTTAACCACAACTAATAACGTTAATAGTTTTTTTGAGGATTTTTAGCTACATTTAGGTGCCTTTTCTTAACCATTACTTTGTGGATAATGAGTGGGCTAGTGGTATTAGATATGAAAATGTTCGCATAGAGTGTGGACATCCTAATTTTTTAAGGATTTACTATTATTGATAGCAATGGTGGAAGAGATGTCATAGTGATAAATGATATAATGAAGGATGAACTCATATATTTGTTTCCTTATGGTATAGGTGAGGGGGATAGCTTCAACCCACTTGGTAAATTATTCAATCATAGCGATGATGAACTTGTGGCCACTAAATGAAGAGGGTGAATCTTGCCAACAAGATTACGATCCCATTGTGAAAAGAGCCAAGGAATAATAATAGGTTACAATGTTTGTGATAGTACATGAATCAAAGCTTCATGTTGTTGGCAAGAAAAACACCACTTGACATATAGGCATGCATCTTGTTCCATGGTGGGTTAGTAATAACATGTTCCTTAGATATTTTTAGCTAGGACAACATAAGTGGTGTGAGCACAACAAATACCTTCGTAAGAGTACAAAAAGAGTCTCTTCCAATTTTAGGCATTATAGTAAGGTACCATCAAAACTCATCCAATATAGAGTGTCACCAAGGAAAGTAAATCAAGATAAATTTTGGATAAAAGTTTTGTGTTGGTTTTATGAAAGGTTAGGTGGTATGATTTGATTACGAAGGTAGATGTAAATGTCATGGTACCAAGGAGAGTTAAGATCAATAAGTTCACATGCAATCTCAAAATCAGGGGCATCATATGCAAGAAACAATAGTTGTTTGACCAATATTTCATAGTGTTGACTATCTTGTAGCATGTCTAGAATTGATCCAATGGTGGCCATGACATCTACTACTATGTTGTTAAGCCAAGGTACCTATTCAAACTAAATGTGTGTTAAGTACTCTTTGAAACTATTGATTCCCTACAAACGACACGTTTGTAGGGAATCGATTTATCATCCTTAGTTTAATACTCATTGTTAACTTGTTTGATGATGAGTTGAGAATCTTTATAGACCAAGAGATGGACATTCCATTGAATTGTTGTTTTAAGAGTCCTGATCAAGGCCTCATATTTTACAAGGAATTTTTGTGATAGTTGTAACTTTGGTGGGTCCACTTCTATGCCTCGATGGGGGGAAATGAAACCTAAGAGTTTACCTAATGTGACACCAAAGACACACTTCTTTGGATTATAGTTGGGATGATGGACTTTGGATTTGGCTTAAGTTTGGAGATGTGTTTTAAGGATAATAAATTTTCATTTCAATATTTGCAAGAGGATTGTGTGATCGTCAAATTCAAAGTTTAGTTTTGAATTTAAGGTGGATGCACATGAACAACCTAGATTATTCAAGTAGATGTGAATGATTGTGAGCCCACCAATATGTCTTGTTTAGGCATGGAATGGAAGACACATACAAAGGCATCAACTACTTTAAATAATCTAAGATCACTAAAAGATGCAAAGGGAGTGCATACATGGCCTACAAACTTGCTTCTAGGGGCATAGTGTATCCTCCCAAGGCTAACCACTTACTAATGCATCACAACCAAGCATAATTGATACATCCTATCTAGGATGTCTTTTATATACCTGAAGGTATGTGAGGTCAATTTCTAAGGATGGGAGGCATATCTACAAACATGTGGTTGAGGTCAACCCCTTTCACTTTGCCTTGTCCCCTCAAATCGGACAATAGTGCTATGTCAAACATAATACCTCTCCTTCAAAACAAATCTTTTAATTATCCCCTCAATTTCTATATCCTGCTAGGACAAGTTTGGTCATCCTATTTGTGATAAAATTTAAGGCAATCTCACTAAAGTAAATAAGATCAAGTGCTTTTGATCTCCAAAATCACCTTGTAGCAAAAAAAAGAGCATACACAACTTGATCCCTTGGGTTGTAAACTAAACAAAAGGGGATAAGATGATTTTTTAATCTTCAAGATCACCTTTTGGTGCAAGGAGAGAGCATACAAACCAAATATCCTCACAAGCATGACAAACAAATGTTATTCCTCTTAGAAAATAAATGTGTAGCTAAACTAGTGTAAAAAGGACGAGCCCTTCCACAATTGAACCTACAAAAAAAACAAAAAAATAAAGAAAAAAAACACAGAAAATAACATGGCGATGACTTCGGATGCCCTGGGTGGGAGCCAATAGGCAAATAAATTTTTGAATGGCATCGGGGTGCTACTGGATCCTAGCGCAACTCTGTTTGTTGAGGGGTTTTCGGTGGTCAATGCGGACCCTCTTCTGGGCGTTCATGCACTGCCCTGCATCAATGCGGGCCCTCTTTTGGGCGTCCCTCAAGCACTACCCTACGTCAATGTGGGCCCTCTTCTGGGCGTTAATGTGCTGCCCTGCATCAATGTAGGCCCTCTTTTGGGCGTCCCTCAAGCGCTGCCCTGTGTCAATGCGGGACCTCTTCCGATGGTCAATGCGAGCCCTCTATTGGGCGTCCCTCAAGCATTGCCTTGCATGGATCGTGGGTCTCCAATGGGGGAAGAGTTTCCTCCCTTGAGCGTGCCTCCTCTAGTGGACTCTATGGAGCAAGTGGTTGCCCTGTTGATTCCTTTGTTGGAGTTGTGCGTGACTGCAAACAAAAAACCTTTTTTGATGCTGCTCATGTCCAACTTCCTCCTACTTCAGCTAGGGTTCATCCCTTGCCCTGTGCCAAGGCCTCCCCTGTGGTGATCTGTGGGCCTCAGGTTGTCAAGAATGAGGATTTCTATTTGCATAAAGGGGTGATTTGCAGGTTTAATGGCTTGTGGCCCTCCCTTCCTGATCTCCATGCTTGGGTTTCAACCTCCTAGAAGCATGTTGTTTCTGGTGAGATTGAGCTCTATCCCAGTGCTAGGGGATTTTATATGGCTACCTTCTCTACTCCTGTAGAGTAGGGTTGTGTGCTAGACAAGGGGTGGATGTGGGGCATTCATTCGTTGTCCATCCAGTCATGGTCTCACTCTTTCAATCCACTTATTGAGCCACTAAATGTCAGACCTGTTTGGGTCCGACTGTCAAATCTCCCCCTCCAATTTTGGGAGGAATTGTGTTTTGAAGCTATTGGAAACTCTATTGGACGCTTTCTGAAGGTTGACTCTACGTCTCAGGATCTAGGGCATACGACGGTGGCTTGTATCTTAGTTGATTTGGACATCTCTAAACCCCTTTTTGGTGATGTGGTCTTGATGGTGGAGGAAAGACCTTGGTCGCAACTGCTAGACTATGAGGGCCTTCCCTTTCGGTGCAGGAGGTGTTTCTCCACTGGCCATTTGGCCTCTGGTTTCCCTCTTGCTCGTCATAAGGGTGATACTACTTGGTGGAGGAATGTTTGCTCGGACGACCTCACGGTGGGTCCCACTTTGGATGTCTCTCCTGTGGAGGACGACCTCCTTTGGCAGTTCCTCCCTTGGTAGCTAATCCTATCCAGACTCCTCTTCTGACTATCCCTTCCATGGAACCTATGTTGACTCAATTTGTTGTCATTGTCTGGGCGAACACTGCCTGCCCCTCTTTGATCGATTCTAATGATCCTTCGATTGCCAACGATTCCTCCTTTGTGTTGTCGGCTCCTCAACGTGATGGCTCCCTGCAAGTGGCTTTTGAAGATCCACTCCTCTTTCCTCGCTCAGAGGACTTTGATTTTGAGTCTTCCTAGTTTGTTGTGCTGAGGAAGAAGGGACTTCCCAAGTCTGTTGCTTCTTTGTGACCTAGGGTGACGAAAGTTGGATTGGTCCCCTCAAGTTCTGGGGTTGTCTAGTCTTTGTTTATGTTTCTGTAGCTGTCTGTCAGCTATTTTTGTGTTTCTCCTAGTTCATGTTCTGGTTTGAACTAGCTGCTTTTTGGCCCTTTGGGCTCTATGTGAAGGGTACAACACCCTATAAATGTTGCTTATCTTATCAAAAACAAAAAAATAAAGGAAAATAAGCATTCTACCACAAAACAAATATGTCAACAAAAACAAAAAAACACCAATAAATTAGAACAAAAACATTAACTCAAACATAGAAACGTTGAACTATGGGTTTTGTGTTTATGAGTAATTATCTATGTAAACATTGATTGGTGCAAACAGAAATGCTAAGTTGCAAACATTGACATTGAAACAAAAAATGGGTAAATCAAATTGGGAACCTGCACAACTTAATGTTACAAATTACTAAAATTCCCAAAAAAATATTAAAAACCTTGAAACAAAGAGTTAGCAATGATGAAATTGTAAGTCAGTGAATTAGTGAAAAAAGAAAAACCAAAACAACAAAAGATAAAGGCCTAAGATGATGAAAGATGCAAGTTTAGGGCACTGATACAAAGACGTTGGAACATGAAACAGAAACATCATGGGGTGACAAAAACATTGAAGCAAGAATGGGCACACCAAATTGTGACAAGGATCAGCTGAATGCAAATGGGCCTACAAAAATAAAGGTTGACCTATAGTAAAATTAATCAACAAACATATAAAATAGGTTAGAATTGTTAGAGGCTACAAATAACTAAAAACACAAAAATGAAAACCACTAAAATGACATAAATGAATGGTGTTGGTGCTAAAGACATATGTGTCAATCTATAGAATAGATATGACATGAGAGAACACAAACATCAATTTAAGAAATGGGTGCACTAAACTGAAACAAAGCCCAAGAAACACAAGATACCTTGCAAAATAAGGGGTTAATTCACACTCAATTAGCTAGGCCAAGCACAAAATAGATAATGAATTGAAAAACCCCTACAAATACAATCCAAGAGAGTTTAATTCTACAAGAAAAACACAAAAATGAGTCAAGGTTGTCAGATTGTTGTGTTTCCAAGATGTGAACATATGCATCACATTGAGGATAGATGTGTTAAAGCATATATCATAAATGTTGATAATAGAGATGGATATGTCAAACTAGCAACCTACAACACAAATCTTTACAAAAAGAGTACAAGGGGAGGTTAGATAAGGACATATGTCCCACCAAACATGTCAAAATGTGAACAAGCATGCAAAAAACACAAATAAAAGCAAGATTCAAACCTCCATTCCATGCCTAATTACCACCTCCAATTGAGCCAAAGAGACTAGTGCACACAAAATAAAAATGCTAAAGTAAATCTCTCAAAAGTCTGTTGTTGCACACAAAATGTGGTAGTGCTCAAGATTACTTATAAGAGAGATAGGATGTTGGTGCTCAATATGACAACATAACCTTGCATTTAAAGTGACAATAAAAGTAGCCTAAATGATATGTTAATTGCAAAATTAAAGGATCAAAGATCAAGAGCTAAAATTGATTTGAGAGATTAAAGGACGAGATTACTTGAAAGATTTGGAGCCATGAGAGACCTCCAAGTAACACCCTGCGATTGGTGCACAGAAGAAATTGCATGATCCAAAGAGACTAAATGGCGTAAATTTTCTTAGAAAATAATGAAGGGTAAGAATCAAAAACACTTGTTTGGAAGACAAAAAAATCATTTAAAAATTTATGTGAAGGGCTAAAATCTTCTTGACTAAATGGATGGATAAGATAGTATGAAAATATTTTTTTGAAGTGAAAACCATGAGTCAATGTACATGCAAAGCTTTTTTTTAACACATGCAATTTAAGAACTTAAACAAGATTTGTCTTGATAAATTATGTTTTGATCAATGCAAATGATTAACTAAATTAAATAGTTAATTTTAATGTACTAATAATGTGAAGAAAAAGGGAAGTTAAATAAATAGATTTGAGCTATTTAATTTTTTGAAGTGAGAGTGATAGGCTAATAAATAAACATTAAATTTATTTATTTAAAGTTGAACATTAAAAAATAATTGATTAATTTAATAAATTGTTTTAATTTATTCAATTAATTTTAAAAAAGTATAAAATTAATTAATTAAATGATTAAAGTTATTTAATTAATGTTTGTTGATAAATTGAATTAATTAATTAATTATAATTTGTTTAATCAATATAGAAGTAATGATGTGAAGTGAATTGATGGCAAAAAGATTGTCGAAAGGACAATTTTAAATGTCTAAAGAACTATTTATAAATTCGTTGTATATTAATCATAATTATTATATGGGCCTACCTAAAATGAATTAATGGGAAAAAGATTGTCAAAGGTACAATTTTAAATGTCTAAAGAACTATTAATAAATTCGTTGTATGTTAATAATAATATTTGTATGGGCCTACCTAAGATTGCGATAGCACAACAATCATTCCCATATAAATGATCAATGCTGCAAACCAACAATCATGACACAAAATAAATGCATTTAATGATGAAACTACGTAATATACGATCGTCTATTAGAATGTTACCACTTGAGTTCTTGGATAGGTATGATCCTCCGGAATTGTCTATGGAGGCAACAGATTGCACCCTTGACTGTATTTATTAATTAATTGAAAATAAAAAGTCGGTTCACTTTTTGTTTTTAATTAATTAATAAATACAGTCAAAGGTTCAATCTGTTGCCTGCATAGACATTGCCTGATCCTCCCTTCCTGATTACTTGGTCCACTAGAGTCACTTGAGCGCCAATTTTTCATCATTCCTTGGCAAGCCTGACAAACCTTGAAAAGCCGTGATGTAGATCACATGATTTGTTCTCTCTATTTTTCCCAAGGCGCTGGATAATGAGGAACATTTTGTTTTGTGATGTCTTGTATAGTATGAGATCTCCAGCAGGTGTATTCTATCCACATTTCTTTGCTGCCTGAAATGCCCAACTGTTTTTCTTAACAAGCCTATTCCATGTGGAGGTAATCTATTCTACAAGGCCATATCCCCACCAACGCAAAATATGCTCAATGCAACTTCGAGGTTATTGTATTCATTTAAATTTTCGAAAACAGCCTTCCCGAAATTTTGCTCAAGTCAGTCAATTTGTTTCCCAAAAAAAATTTGAAAGAGTTATATGTTGATTCTTTTACCACCAATGTCAATGTTCATTTTCAAGCCGCCCAATTGTCTACACTCTTTGCACGCAAATTAAAGATTGAATATTTCACAGAAAGGATTTAACTTTTACAGGGGCTCATTTCAAAAAAAAGAGCGCAAACTACCATACGCATAAACGAAGGCTAGTGCAGTAGAGTCATTACAGTATCACATACTTTAGTTAAATTGAAATGAATAATTTGTTTTACTTACTAGAGCAACACATGATAATAAAATCTCAATTTATCTAGCCCAGGCCCAAACATTGTCCCGTGTCTTTTTCCATTTTCATCTTTACGTGAATGTTGAGATGATTTCTTTTTATATGACAGAAACAATGCTTCTATGTGTTTTTCATCATATATGAGAAACTGAATTTTCCAAAAAGTTGACCCTTTTTTCTGTAAACCAGTACAACTACGTATGAGGTCGAATATGTAAATCATCAGCTATCCATCAGCGAAAATAAAGTGCAAACAATAAATGCCATGGTGAGAAAATTTGCCTTGTACTTGGCACCCATTTAGTTTGACTTGCATACAAAGTTCAGAAGACTCACTCACAGATCAAGACAAAAGATTCTTCTGCTAATCGTGCAAATCTGCCTCTCTGATTCTTCAAGATTAATTATTATAGGAGTTAGCTGGAAGTATTCTTGTATTGCTCTAAGTTCTAACCATCAAAATTAAGATATGGAATTTCGTAACAAATTGCAAGGTAATTGTAACAATTTGAGAACTAATTGCTTCACTTTCAAATCATAGGCTCCAAAAGTTTTAGCAATGAACTAAGAATCCATATTATCAAATATAAATTATAAATACATGAATTACACAGTCATTACAGAGAGACTAGAAAATTTGCTAATGAATGCCAGGGCTGGAAAGATAATCTCAAGCATTATGCCAAAGACTAGTTGGCACAAATAACCATTGGCAGATCAGCCGCCTCACATCGAAAAGTGGACACCATATTAAGTCACTTGTGCTAATGCCTAGATAGTTATACACAACATTCCTGATATCCTGGTAAAGAGTGTGTTGAATTAAATGGGGATAACACGGCCACTGACCCACTACAAGATGGAATGGGTGGGGTAAGAGTGAATGAAGAATCAATTTGTGGAGATGCACACAAGGAACTTTGTGATGAAAAGACTGCAGATGGGACACCAAAGGATAGGAGAGAAGTATTTCCAATGTTTCCAGTGTTCATGCTCAAATTGGAGAAACTTCCATGGGAACCTAATGTGTGGGCCATGTATGATGATGCAATCTGAGAATACTGAGAATGTGATGATTCAGCATGAGGAAGCAGTGAAATTGGAGGTATATGCATTGATGGAGATCCTATTAAGGATGACTGTGCTGATTGGTTCTGAGAAGAGATTAATGAATTTGCAGACAAAAGTGGGGTGTTCTCTGTGACTGGGAGATCTACAGTTACATGTTTTGCATCACGTTTGCATACAGGGCAAAAAGTCCGCCATCTTGTGAGCCAAGAGTCTATGCAGAGAGCATGAAATTCTGCCAGTTAAACAAGTGTAAGTGTCAGTAAATTATTGCTACTCACTACAGATCATTTGGAAGGTCCCATCACAAAAGAGCCCTGAAATGGTGTTAACAAAATTAATAACACCAAAGTCAGTTCATTATGAAAAAGAAACCAACCAGTATGGAAGAAACAACTTACTATGGCAGCAAGGTAAGACACGTAATTTCTCTCCAGATTTATAATCTTCAAGACATACAGCACAGGTTTCTGACGTGCAGTTGTCATCAGTAACAGATGTGAATATCAGAGTTGGTAAAGCTTTCACTTGCCGACGACTCATGCCATGTAACTGGGGATGGTGTGGGTTTACCCGTCTACCATGTAGTCGCCAATACTTCCGTACAAAAACACAGATTGCAAGAAGAGTAGCCATGGAAACCAGAGAGGCAAAGGAGATTATCATTACTGTCCATGATGTGTTAAGGGAGGGAATAATCCAACATTCCATGTTTGTATCTCCAGCATATCTCAAGAGCACTTGGCCAGCTGCCTTTGAGACAAATACTGCATATATCATAACACCCCTGGAGTCCCCACCCACTGCATATAAATTCAATTAAAAATGAACAAGAAAAAGTAAATCTTCACAACACCTCATCTACTAAGCTTTCAAGGTCAAAAAGAGCTCTGTGCCTTTTGCTTTGCAAATAAGGATACATAATTAGTTTGGCTGCTAATATTGGAAAGAAACTAAGAATACAAATATGTGAAAAAACAAGATATTACGGGAAGCTTAGGCATAGCCTAAAATTGCTCTTTGCAGAATTTCAATAGCAAGCATGAAAGATTATATATGCTAACAAGCATGGATATTAAAAATCCAGAATAAACATACAACAAATAAAATTGGATAGTCTTAAGTAAAAATAGAGGCTAACAAAGATAAATGCAAAAGTATGGCCATAATTTATAATCATAATTAGAGTTGGATATCTCTAAGGCCAATGAACCAATCAATAAGATAAATGAGTTGTTCAAAAATGATAGTGACATTGCAGGCATGTCCACATTTCCTTTTCCCCTGGTTACTAGGAGATGCAGGGTATGGGTATGGGTATGGGTACGGGGACTGTTTCACCAATTAAATTAGGGTACAGAACAAAATGAGCAAGGAGACGACTATATTACATAGAAATGTAATCACCAGAAATTGTAGGTGTGGCTACAAGGATGTGGTCCATGTTCCTATAATGCAGGTTGGTGGTTGCTATGTCACTTTTTCTTGTTTTGATGTGTTCAGTAGACCAGGAGGCTTCAAAAAAAAGGTCTAAAAAAGTCATCACTGATCAGTGTGCCACAAAGCCCACTCAGTTTGATCAGAGTGCATCACTTCACAAGTTATATATTTGTAAGAAAATATGCTACCATCATTTTCATTATTCTAAAAAGAATTTCTTATTGGCATGGGATTCAATTCAAACAAAAGCAATCTGGATGGAAAATAAATATGTTGATGCTGCAACAGAAAAAGAAGTCAAACAAGGAGGAAAGAAAGAAAGAAAAGTACAAAATTATATTAATGTACATGACTGATGATTCTCAATAGTACAGCCAATAAAAATAGCATGTTGGAGTCGAAAAACAACTCCAACCCAGAAAAAGGCAATAGGCTACAAACTAAGAGCAAAAATTTGCAACCAACTAGGGTGAGCAAATCCAAAATGGGTCAAACAGATTATAAGATGCATGTTTTCCCTTATATTCAGGCAAATCTCGCATTGCTAATTCAACATCACGAAGTCAATCATTCTTCTCATTAAAAGGGGAACTTTTATTTTCCTGTTGAATCCCTTCCTCCCCAATCCGTAAAAATCTAATAGAATATCTACTATTAAAATGTGGTCAATCAAGATAGTGTATTCAATAGTAGAAAAATAAACCTTCCATAGTTTGCTACTTCATTACATGAAGCCAAATTGAATAACCAAACAATGTCAAAAGAACACAAGTCCTATGTAATGAAACTTACTTGTAACCAAAGCATTGCTATCTTCATTGTTGTAGACAATAGCCGCTTTAAAGCCGGCACCTTGTGCATTTCGAATTTTAGTCTCAAAGCTGCATTTACCTCTTTCGATCAATGCAAATGGTGAGTCTAGACCTTCTCCTGAAACTGCTTTGTTTCTCAGTGTAGAACATCCATCAGATGGTTCTGCCGCCTGAAGCAACCCGCAGAGTCCTGATCCTCTAGTTGGAACTGAATATATAATTTAAGAGAGAAAAGTATTAGCATCTCTAAAAGTTACGCACAAGCAATACACTGTATAAGAAGAGCTAACATGAGAAAACAAAAATCTCTAACATCAATTGGAAGAACAACATACAAACCATGTCTCAAGAGACTTTAGGAGGGTCCATGTGTGGCTATAAAAGGAATTGGACATACCAATATGAAATTCATTTGACCCTATGAAAGTTTTCATAAACGTCTCTCTTCCATGATTGAAAACAAGCAGCGTATTAAGTAAAGAGATTCAAACAAATCTTGACATGTAATTAGTGTGGTATCCATATAAGAAAGCTGTAATCATAGTTATCTTTTTGAACTGTTTTGTTGATAAGAATTGCATGCAACTCTTGAATGCACTTGCAGAACAATTCTAAGAAACGGCGGATTACAAATATTAGCATTAGAAAGGAGAAGAATACTTCATATTAAAAAAATTAGCATATTTGTAATAAAAAGAAACCAATTTTGAGGCTTTCAACTTTAAGTAAAGGATTTCCTAGGTATGTGAACTACCCATAATACCATTCATAAGAGCTCCTCAGACTCTAGTTGGCATGTTCATACAAAACCATCTATGGCATTTTAGATTTGGAAAGAGTAAAGACCCTCAAACCAGAAATTAGATTATAAAAGGTTCTTAAAGATATTTCCTTTAATGCTACAAGCACTGAGTTCATGAATATTATATTTGACGTACAAGATATATTTTACAGAAAATTAAAAAAAATGTTAATTCAACATTATGATATATTTCAATATCAAGGCACTACATGATATTTTACAATGGAATATATAAATAAATATCAAATATAGATTTAAAAAATCCTGGGTCATTATTCAACAAAAAAACAAGAAGCATGTGTAACTCCAGTGTCAATGCATATTAACACACATAAAAAGAAATACAAAACCAAGAAATACAAATGCTAAAAAAATAAATCATTGGTAATTGTTCAACAAATTAAAGTAAAAGCAAGTCTAAAGAATAGTGTGCATGCATATGCATACACAGAAAAAAGAGGAGAAACATACATGAACACCCCACCATTGCTTTCCGGTAGAGATCTTTCTGTACTTCAAGAGGACTCTAAGAAAGACCCTCATTAGACATCAACAAATTATGCCATACAAATATTATTCAATTCTCTGTCCACATGAAGCAATATTTCCATCTGAAAATTGTAATTCTTCATTGTTGGCATAATAGCCATCATATCCAAAATAAATACTACCTGTGACATATATTAATCAGACAACCTTACAGGAAATATACTAGCAAGTAGCAACATAGAATTTGAATGGATTCTTGATGAAGGGCACATCAGAATTGTATTTTAATCATTTTCAATAAAATGAACAATGTAAAAAAGTAATCATAAATCACACACCCACACAGTGCATGAATCTGAACCATAAAAAACAATAATTCATGAAACAAAAGAGAACACCAATTTTATATATAAATTGGAAAACTACAAATTTGCAATTTATCTAGAGAAACTAAATGTGGAATTTCCTTAGCTTTCCTGACAATAAACCATCAAGAAATGAATCTTACCAAAGCTTGCCTCAAGGTCATCAAATGTAAAGGACTTGTTGTTCCCGATCAAGACAACATTTGCATGTGACATCTCCGGAAGCATAACAGAGAGGATTAACATCAAGCCAGCAACTGCTATTTCTTTCCTAAAACCTTTTTTATCCATTTTAACACCAATAGCGCCACCTTGCAAGTTGAACATTATCATCTAATAACAATCACTCATCCACTGATCCCAATGTTTCAGTGGCTTGTAATCCCCAATGTTAAGAGACATTATCAGCTTCATAGTCTGCGATCACACCAAATAGAAAAGAACTTACAGATATTTGATTGCAGCTAAAAGATGAACTGAAAACTAGAAAGAAAGTTAACAAACGTAACACTCATCATGAAGATCTTCCAATCTCACGAAAACTCATTACCGACATGAAAGGTGAATTTGTGTAGGAAATTGATGAACAGTTCCCTTTTAAAAAGCTAGCTCACCTTATCCTTTTGCCCCAATGCGTGCATGAAACACAGAAGCCATTCATGGTGCTAAACAATAGAATAGAAACCCAAACTGAATTGCACTTAATTCTTCCCATTTTTTCTCTCAACAAGGTCAAAAACTTATATTCAGTTGCTGAGGTCTGAAAAACTTTTGCAGGCTACAAATTATGCTATATTTAATCTTCCACAAACTGAAGTTTAGCACTAGTCATATTGCAAATCTCTCTTCTTTATAGTTGAAGAGATGGATAGATGACAATGAAGGAAAGTAATTCACATTTTAAACAGCAAATGAAAATTAATAAGTCCTAATACCATTAGGTTTTAGACGATAGACAGCAGCTTGATGGGGGAAGACAAAACATTTTGAACCCTATATCATTTACAGCTCAAGCAACTCATTTGAAACAATGGATGGGTCACCCTTCTGTTTCAAATTCTGTTCCAAAGCTGGTTTTCACCTTTAGAGGCTTTGAAATATTCCTAGATAAAAATCTGTGTGTTCACTTTCTTTGCATCACCTTCCTCTTCGACTGTCATTTAACTTGAATTTAAGTAGCACAGTACATAAATTTGTGGTTCTTCGTTTCTACAAGCATAGAGTTATGGAAATTATGGATCATATTGATATCAAAGCATTTATCAATCTTTGGGATTTGTAGGTGCATGTACAACAGTATAGACACGTTGTAGCATTTTATCTTTTCATAGCAATGTTTTCATTGTAATGTGTAATTTGTACCATAAAATGGAGGGAGGAACCTTCATAGTATCGTGTGATATGGTTTCTAACCCATGGCAGCCAATGTAGCATGTCTTGAGCATCACAAGAGATTGTAGCCAGTCGAGTTTCAGCACAACCAAAGTTGCATAAGAAGTGATACAAAGCTTGAACTCTAAAATTTTACAAATGGAGGAGGATATTATTTTCTATATCCCAAGTATAAGCTTTTGTGGGACCGAAAGCCCCTCTAAGAAGAGAGGTGAGATCCATATTGGATACATGAGTAAAGCTCACAAATCCACACTTGTAGGGTTGAACCCATATGAGGTCAAAGTCACACCTATGGGATCAAACTTGCAACTGTGGTTTTGATAAGACCAACAACATAATGTAATTTGATATGAAAAGGCAACCTTTCCACTTCCAATTCCTAGAGGATCCTTCTAGGGCCCATGGAGGATGCTCCTACATTATCTATGGAGGTAGGGAGCACAATTTCCATCATGGGAGGAAGAATAAAGTTTTAGGCATCAAAGTAGAATTCCAAAATTGTAATTAGAAGCTATGCTTGACAATTGTGCATTCAAAAAAGTGGAGCAAGGGGCAGATTGCATCCACACTTTTAATATTTCATTGTACTTGCCTGCATTTCAGACAGCACTATCGTAAAAGCGTATTTGTCACTAACAAAGCTGGTTTTTCCCCTTTGGGGTTTTACAGGATGAAAATTTGTGTGTTCACTTTCTTTGCATAACCTTCCTCTCATACTATCATTTAAAAAAATTATTTGAATTTAAGTAGCACAGCACATTAATTTGTGGTTCTTAACAAAAATTACAAACAAGATACCTCTCCCTCTTTAGCTTAACCTCCCTTGTGCCAAAATCTTGTAGCTAGGTATCTATAAGACTTGTGCAGTGCTTCTTCATCCATTGGATTGTGCATCCTTCTTCTTGTCTTTTGCCCATCAACTAAGGATTTGTTTGTTTGGACCAAGGTGGGGTCTTGTTGCACTTGCTTCTTTGGTAGAGTAGCAAAGAGAGTGCCTTGATAGCAAAGAGAAATACCATTTTACATATACATGAATATAATTCATTTGCTTTCATTTCATTTCATTTCAAGTAAAAATCACATTCCTAGTTGTTAGATTCACTTACTGCCCATAACAGAGTCTCTCTATGTCCCATATATTATAAAATCTATGGCAGGCACTATTGTTTATACAAAGATTTTGATGGTTCTCTTTCAACTGTCTTCTATTACCATGTTCAGAGGTGTTTCTCCCTTTTTATTGTAATAAGCAAGTTAGCATTTTTCTTGTGTCATGCTATACATGATAGTCCTGGGAATCTTAAGCACTCATTCCCAATCTATTTCTATCAGTCAACAGGTAGAGATGCCACATCACACACAGTCTCCATCTCATTGAATATTAGAACTTCCAACCTCAATGCATTTAGTCACAAGAGAGTACAACATCAAGTGCCTCGACTGCACTCTTCCAACTTATCAATGGGGAATATAAATAAACCACACAGAAACCACAGCTGATCAGAAAATGCAGCCCAGCAGTAACAAACCATTGAATATTTACCTTTATCATAAAAAGGGACAACTAAGGTGCTATAGCACAAACAATCCCATCAGATCCTGCTTCATGATTTGTGTAACTAGCTAATCTCCCTGCCAAGAATTCTTCATAAAGCCCATAATCAGAAATAAAGATGTTATCATTCCAAGAAAGGGCAAGTAACAATGGCTGATTTAATCAGCATGCTTCTAACTATATCTAAAGGTCTCTGGTCCCCAAAATTTCAGAGACATCACATTGATTTTTATGTTCAGTTATCTACAAGTTGTTAGTCAAGGATAAAATCTGCATTCTTAGTTGGCCCTCTTGACAAACCATTCAAAAGACATTTTTATCAACTATTTTACTTGTGCTTTGTTTCCAACTTTTTTTTTAACTCGATCCAAAGTTGCCTTCCCTATTTTTTATTTTGGGCATTTCTTTTACTGTTTTTGTTCTGAACGCCACTTACTCTTCACTTTCCTGTCTTAACTTGTAATATATTTACATTTCCCTTGTTTTGCTCTAAGTTCCCCTTGATGTCATGCTATTCCCTATTAGCTCACTCACTGCTTTTATCTTCTATGGTAGTTTCATGACTCTTCGCTTAGTCTTTTCTCTTCTTTTTTGGAGGCAGCTTTTAGATAGATACTTGAGAGAGACATGCATATTACGAGTATTTGACATTAAGGCAAGGATGCTATTCAACTTTGACAAACCCACCATCACATCAGATCTGTTAGTAGCTGTGTAATTATGTTTGCTTCTAAATTTATAAAAATATCGACTACCATCTGTATTTTCTTATTTCTTTAAATGTAAAGATTAGTAATCTATTTCATAGTTGTAAAAGAGTCGACCTTGGACAAACCAACAATCACATAGACGAATCTCTTTTAGAAGATGCCTAATTATATTTGCTTCTATATTTGTAAACAATTTCAACTATGAAAAGTAATTTCTTACTCTTATGAAATGTAAAGATTGTAATCTATTTCGGTAATTTCAGATAATAAACAGCATAACCCAGAAGCTACACAAAAGCCCTAACCAGTTCTATATTGGAAAGAGGAAATTTTAGAGCTGGGGAGGAAGATTGCTAAAGCTATTTGCAATAAAAAAGAATTAGGAACATGGCAAATAAAAACTACACCCAAAGACACAGATTCTAGAATGGCAAGTGGGACAACAAAACCCAAATTTTAAAAATCCCTTCAATTAAAAGCAGTTTCCCTTCATACCATTTCACAGCATTAATAAAAAAGAATTAGGAACATGGCAAATAAAAACTACACCCAAAGACAAAGATTCTAGAGCGGCAAGTCGGACACCTAAACCCAATTTTTAAAAATCCCTGCACTTAAAAGTAGTTTTCCTTTATACCATTTCACAGCATCAATAATTCCAAGGCATAGAAGAACCCAAATCGATCAAAAATTCTAGGCATAGCAACAGACTTTTCAGAACCCATTTAATTTAAATATATATAAATACTCACATACTGGTCTTAAAATTGAAGCGAACGCCGCCAAGTCCAATTAGACCTCCAAAACACCTGTAAAAAAAACCGAATAAAACAGTTAGCTGTGATTTAAGAGTGATCTGCTGCATTGTACCTAATTACAATACTCTCCTGGGATTAACTATTTAGTTTATTTGGGGTTAGTCTACAAGACCTGTTAGCTTTAATTCTTTCCATCATGATAGGTTTGATAGAGAAACCAAAGAACTTGATTATTTCCATCATGATAGATTTGGTAGAGAGACCCAATGAGCCAGAATCTAATCAAATTAGGAAAATTCGGGTCTCTGCACTAAGGTCCCTTTCCCTGATAATAAGTCCTGTGCAGAAAACCAGAGGAATTGACCTTAATCAAACTACTATGTTTCGGGTCTCTCTACCAAACCCATTAGCTTTGATCCTCTCCTGATTGATAGGTTCAGAGGCTCTAAAAGAATACCAAGTCCAGTGGACTGGCCAAATGAATCAGAACCTAAACAAACTGTGCAGTTCATTCAGAGAAACCTAATCACAGTTGATTCCTGAAGAACATATGCAGTTGATTCCACAAGAATCTAATCAGACGACATATTTGACAACCGATCTACTAATATCAATGCAGAAATCTAGAGATGATAAAAATTCAAAAATATACATTGCTCTGTTGGAGGCAGCTGTAAAAGCTCTCCAGGAAGACGATGTGAAGCAAACTGTCTCCGCCATTCTGAGGGCCATCAGGTTGGATAGAAGTGCATCACATTTAGAATATCCCTCGCACGTTTCCTCTTCTCTACTGTATTTCCTACAACATACTACGTCTCATCCTTATCTTTTTAACACAAATTACTCGCTTCCGCCGCCAGCCGCTGTTTGTGCCCAGTGTTTTGATGGGATTGACGAAACCAGTTTCGATTAGGATTCTTTACTCAGAAGCAAGATAACAAAAAGATAGGATATTTTGGCCCGTAGGTTATTATTATATAAAAATAATAATAATGTTTAAATTTGATATAATAAAATTTTGCTGGAACCAAATTATATAATATATTTTTTATTTTTTATTTCATTCCAATCAAATATATTATATATTTTATTTTTTATTTACCTAATAAGTGCAACTAATGATTAATTTATATGGAGATATAGTCTATAATAGTTTTTTAGCCCTTTCTAATATTATTATATAGTCTTAATATTTTTCTTGATTTTATAAATATTTACTTTCAAATATTAAATTTAAGAAATACAATTTTAACTTCCATTATAATTGAAGAAAGTTCATCTAAAACAATTTTATTTTTTTCTTTAGAAATATTATTAGTTGTTCCATTCATAAGCAAAGAAAGTTCATATAAGAACAATATTATTAATTGTTTTTAGATCATTTTATTAAAAAATGTGCGGTTGTTTGAAGTTTATGAGTATTCATAATAGAAGGAAAAAAAAAGCAAAACATGCAATTTAAGAGTTATCCTAAGCCAACTACCACATAATGCAAAAAATATTTTGTCTCATCTACCACATAAACGAAAATAACGCTTAAATAGATATGTTATAAAAAAATATCATATATTATAGTTATCTCATTGAGTGTCAATATATAAATAGTTAGTAACATGAATCATTTTGTGGTATTCTTAAATTTAAGAAATGGCCCATCCTTACTATCAAAGAAAATTACCAACATGATACATAGCATTCCAATGTGTTTGTCATCATTTTTATATATAGAAGAGTTGTCATCAACATTCAATCTCATAAAAAATGTGAAGTTAAATGGGCTACAAGCTTCTCATGCAAACTCAAATCATAATAGACATTACCTTTGGCATTGTAAGTGCCTAAAAATGGATAAACATACAAGGCAATTCCCATGATGATATGATTTCCTAACACACAACCCACATGGTAGTGTCTGGTCAACTCATGGAACACCTCTCAACATTTTATTTCATGCTTGCTTGCCTCTTGCTTCACATTCATGTTTTGCTGCTCTTTAAAACTAACAAAAATGATAGTTGTATTTTCTTAAGCTTTAGTGTTTATTATTTAAACAATCTATTAATCATTTGTGTATTGAAAATTATACACATATAGGTTAGTCTTGGTTTATTTCACTTGTTATTATTAATGTTCTAGTATTTAGTTTAGTTTAAAATCTTCATTATGTGACCATTCAATATAAAAAAATAAAACAAGCAAACAACCACATAACAACTTAGGTCCCATACACAGTTGAATCCAAAAGTTTGCAATACGACTTAGGTCCCTACATAATAGAGCCTAGTGCTCTAGAACTTACTCTCAACATCTAACACTCAAACAAGTAAAATACCATACATTAATCAATAAACAAAAACAAATGCAAATAATTCAACATCCATTTGTAAGTCAAGATCAATAAATTATCCAACTAGCAATTCCAAAGAAGGTTCATATCTTTAATTTTTTTACCATGGTCACATTCACCATAATTGTGTTCATGTGTTAAGTGTTAAGGAGGATTAGGTTGTGCAACCACTCTTTATAATTTGAGATAAAACACCCCCTACTTGTATTGAAGTAATTAGGAAATCATCTAATAATTAATCATTAATTAGTTATTGGGCCCCTTTTACTTTATTATATTTAAGCTAAACTTAGGAGTACTTTTTATATTCTTAGGTTAAGCTATTTTTAGGTCATGTTGTCTCATAGAGTAGGATGAGGACACTTGTCATGATCTAACTTAATCCTCACTTAGGGTTTCATCTAGGTTTTACGTTTTGCTTTTATAAGCAATCATTTGTACATTGTAATCATTCAAATGTATTCATTCAAGTAATCAATACATAAGAAATCATATTTTTTAGACTAGATCTCCTCTCATGGTTGCATAGAAAAAGTTCATTTGATCTTTATTGGTGATAGGTGTTTTGGTTGCATGTGATTTCAAGGAGCTATGGGGTTAACCATAAACTCCAACAACTTGAACTCATTAAAAAATAACAAGCTAGAGCCATACAATAAGCTAGGAAGAAAATGGCCATTTATTAGCCATTGAATTAGAAGAACTTGAGGTATTATTTGAGGTAGACACTCATCATCTCAGAAACTTCCTAGATAATACTTAACAAGAAGTCAACACCACCCACATCACCAAAAATACCCATATTAGAATTGTTGGGAATTAAGGTGTCTCAACCTTGGCAATTCCTAAGTTGTTTATTTATTATTACTTTAATTTTTCCTATGGACAAATATCATTTATGTTATTAAATATTTGTGCTCCATCAAAACCATCAAAAGGGGCGTGAGATTTTGAGTTGGCACTTTTGCCACATGTCGGTGCCTTGAAAAATAAGTTATTAGTTGTCAAAAGATGCCTACTTAGTGGTATAACATGGAAAGCCTATTTTTAAGGATGTTATGACAGATTCTATAACAACTATAAGGGCTAAAAGTGGGGGATATCATTTTGGATGTGAGAATCATCTATGACACACGTAAGAGAATCTTTGCATAGCTATTGATGGTTTATGACGCATGTAAGAGCATCTTGTATTTTATAGGGATTCTTATGACATTTTGTAAGGTGTAATGTCATGTAAGACCATGTTTAGCATGTAAGGGGTCAAATGGATTTTTACCATGGTATTTTTGAACCTTTTTTTGACCCATGGTAATGTTTTATGGTGGTATTTTGAGCCCCCATGAGTCTATATATTGAGGGGTTGAGATGGAGACACGGTGAGATGTTTTACAGGTACACAGATGTTGTCAGATTGAAGAGGAGTTAGAGTGATTGTATTGTGAACACCAATGTTGTTAATAGAACTATTCATCTCTTCTTTGGTGGAGTTTTTTCCCAAAAGGGTTTCTCCACGTAAACACTGTGTTATGTGTTGTGCTTTTTGTTCTTCGCATTTTCATTGCTTACAATTGTTTAAATCTCCATATGGTTTATAGTAATTTTTCAAAGCTTCCATTATTGATGTTCACCTTCCGTTTTTCTAACATTTGGTATCAGATCCTGGCCAGTTTTGTATTCTGGGTGGTAAAACAGAGGTTTTTTGAGTTTTAGTGGGAGTTTTGTTGAGCTATTTTTTGCATTATTTTGTGTTTAACCATGGCTGCAACTTCTAACCTTTTGGATATTGAAAATTTTAACGATGTTGGTTTTGAGTTGTGGAAGCTGAAAATGGAGGATCTCCTTGAAGAATGAGATCAATGGGTAGTTGTAACAAATGAAAAGAAACCTGAGAAAATGAGTGATGAAGATTGGGAGAAGATTGATAAAAAGACACGAGGCACTATTAGGTTGTCTTTATGATTCTATTCTCCTGAATGTGTCATCAAAAAAGACTGCATACGCTTTATGAAACCAAATAAGTGAAATCTATCGAGCGAAAAGTCTGATAAATAAACTCTACTTGAAGTGAAAATTGTTTTCTCTTAAGATGAGGGAAGGTGAATCTATAGCCAAGCATTTAAATTCTTTTAATTTGGTTTTGAGTCAGTTAGCCTCTATTGATGTCAAATTAGAAGAAGATAAGTGTATTATGCTTCTCTATTCTTTACTTGAATCTTGGGATAATTTCGTACTTGATATCACTGCTAACATGGAAGATCCAAAGATGGATGCTCTTGTAGCAACTTTGTTGTCACAGGAAATGAGGAAAAAGGTAATGGATAGTACAAGTGATGCTCTTGACGTAAGGGGAAGGCCTAAAGAAAGAGGGTCTAAAGGAGATAAGAATGGGTGTAAGGACAATTCTAAGGGAAAAACTAAAACTCCTGGAAAGAAGAACAGAGTGAAGTGTTGGAACTATGGGAAAAGAGGACATGTGAAGAAGGAATGCATAAATCCAAAGAAACAAGTTGATTCCTCCATAGAGAAATCCTCAAACTCAGGTGATGAAGCTTTGATTTCTTGTCTCCAAGTTATGACTAATGAAAATTGGTTAATTGATTTAGGATGCTCATTTCATATGACTCCTCACAAGGAGTGGCTTACCACATATGAGAAATATGATGGAGGTGGAATCTACCTCGGTGATAACACTTCATACCCGATGTCGTCGGAAGGGGTGAGGTTAAGTTGTGTTTCAGTGATGGGAGGATTAAAATCCTTCCTGGTGTTTTGCATGCTCCTAGAGTAGCTAGAAATCTAATTTCAATTTCGAAGTGGAATGATTTGGGAATAAGTGTAAATTTTGATAAGCATGGTTGTAGATTGGTAAGAGAGAATTTGGTGATAGCGAGAGAAACAAGGAAAGGAACCCTATTTATGTTGGAAGTCACTACTTTTGTAAACTATGCATATGCAACTAAAAATCTAAAAACACTTGTATGTTGTCGCACCGCAGATTGGTTCACATAAATGAGACTACTTTAAAGTCTATTTTGAATAAAAAGTTGTTAGATGGTTTATCCTATTCTGACGAGAGTTTTGATTTCTATGAACATTGTGTGCTTGGTAAACAAAACATAAAATCATTTCCTTTTGGCATTGTAAAATCTAAAGTTAAATTATAATTAATTCATACGGATGTGTTTGGCCTTGTGGCTGTTGAATCAATTGGGAAATATAGATATTTTGTCTCCTTTATCGATGATGTTACAAGGTTTACCTGGTTATATTTTATGCAACATAAATCTGAAGTTTTCACTAAGTTTAAGGAACTTAAAGCCTTAGTCAAAAAGCAATCTAATTATAAAATTAAGGTATTTAGGTCTAATAATGGAAGGGAATACTGCTCTAAGGAATTTGATGAATTTTGTAAGCATGTAGGAATTGTTACACAAAAAACTACTCTGTACACTCCTCAGCAGAATGGTGTGGTAGAAAGGATGAATCGAACGATCATGGAAAGAGCTAGAAGCATGTTAAGTGGTTCACGACTTCATAGATGCTTTTGGGTAGAAGCTGTAAGTATTGCTTGTTACTTGATTAATAGATCTCCTTGGAAAGCTCTTGAAACAACACCTTATGAGATGTGGACATGTAAGGAACCTTCTATTTTGCATTTAAGGGTATTTGGCTGAGGCTTATGTTCATGTGCCTAAAGAAAAATGGACTAAGCTAGATCCTAAAGCTGAAAAGTGCATTTTCATTGGATATGGTGATAACATTTGTTAAAGGTTATAAGCTATGGAATCCTCTAACCAAGAAAAGTATATATTCTAGAGATGTGATTTTCAGGGAGCTTAACATTATTTTTGTATATAGAACAGCTAAAGGAAAAGGATAAGGGAATTAGTGTGCATTTTGAAATTAAGCAAGAAGATGCACCTTGAGAAGAACAAAGAGATGGATTCAATGAGGAGGAAGAAGATGAGGAATTAGATGAAGTTACTGATCAAACCAAAGAACATGAGGAAGAAAATCAGGAAGAGGTTGAGCAAGGTCAAGAACAACAAGAGCCTCATACTCCTATTCTCAGAAGATCCACAAGACAATGAAATCTAGTCGATAGGTATAGCCCACCTAATTTTCGTTGTATATTTTCTTTATTAAGTGTTGATGATGAACCTAGATCTTACAGTGAGGCTCTCTCTTTAGAGGAAAATGAGTCTTGGTTACAAGCTATGTAAGAGGAGATGATGGCATTGGAAAATTGTAACAACTGGGATCTTGTTGATTTTCCCAAAGGAAGAAAGCCCATCTGATGTAAATGGGTATTTAAAAAGAAATTTGGAGCAGATGGTCACTTGGAAAGGTATAAGGCCATATTAGTGGCTAAGGGCTACTCCCAAAGAGAGGGAGTTGATTTTGGTGAAATTTTCTCTCTTGTTGCTAAATTAACTTCTATTAGATTCTTGTTATCTATTGTTGTTGCTTGTGATTTTGAGATAGAGCAAATGGATGTTAAATCTGCTTTTTTGCATGGAGATCTTGAGGAGGAGATTTATATGCGACATCCTGATGGTTTTGTTGTGAAGGGAAAAGAAAAATTGGTTTGCAGGTTAAAAAGATCTCTGTATGGTTTAAAAAAATCACCCAGAATGTGGTATCAAAACTTTGATGCTTTTGCATTAAAGTTGGGATTTCTTAGGAGTGAAGAGGATCATTTTGTATATATTAAGGTTATTGATGATCATATTCTAATTATTATCTTGTATGTTGATGACATGTTGTCTATTGGTAACAACAAAGTAATGATTGGTGAACTCAAGAAACAACTTTCTAGTGCTTTTGATATGAAGGACTTGGGGGTTGCTAAATACATTCTTGGAATGGAAATCAGAAGAGATTGCGGTAACAAAAAGCTTTGGTTGAGTCAGAGTAAGTATGTTGATATCATTTTGCAAAGGTTTAATATACATGATTGTAAGCCAACTAGTATTCCATTTCCAATTGGTACTAAGTTGAGCTTGGATATGTGTCCTAATTCTAATGATGATATTGAGGATATGTCTAAGGTTCCTTATGCTAGTGTCATTGGTAGTTTGATGTATGCAATGGTTTGCACTAGACTAGATATAGCCCAAGCAATGAAAGTTCTAAGCAGGTTTATGTCTAACCCTGGTAAAGAGCATTGGAATTTTGTTAAAAGGGTGTTTAGATATTTGTGAGGTACTTTTGATTATTGTTTGGTTTATCATGGTACTGATAATGTGGTCAAGTCATTGGACATACAGGGATTTGTTGATACAAATTGGGAAAGTGGCTTAGATAGTAGAAGGTCCACCAGTGGGTATGTGTTTACTTTGTTTAGAGGAGCAATGAATTGGATGAGTAAAAGGTAGACTATAGTTGATTTATCCACCAGTGAAGCAGAGTATATGGCTGCTACTCATGTCTCTAAGGATAAAATTTGGTTGCAAAGTTGTGTACAGGTATTGGTTTTGATTGCAATATTGTTCAGGTTAACTGTGATAGTCAAAGTGCAATTCATTTAGCTAAGAATCTGATGTATCACGCTCAAACTAAACATGTTGATATTCAATATCATTTTGTTCATGAGTTGATTTCTAATGGTCATATTGAGCTAAAGAAGATTGACACACAGGAGAATATTACAGATGTTCTTACCAAACCTGTCAACACAGAGAAATTTACTTGGTGTAGGAAGGCCATGGCCCTTACTACTTGTACCTAGTTGATTCCATGACAGTGTGATCTCCCTAGCTCTTGCAAGGTATTCAACAAGTGGGAGAATGTTGGGAATTAAGGTGTCTCAACCTTGGAAATTCCTAAGTTGTTTATTTATTATTACTTTAGTTTTTCTCATGGATAAATATCATTTATGTTATTAAATATTTGTGCTCCATCAAAAGGGGCGTGAGATTTTCAGTTGGCACTTTTGCCACATGTCGGTGCCTTGAAAAATAAGTTATTAGTTGTCAAAAGATGCCCACTTAGTGGTATAACATGGAAAGCCTATTTTTAAGGACGTTATGACAAATTCTATGACAACTGTAAGGGCTAAAAGTGGGGGATATCATTTTGGACGTGAGAATCATCTATGACACGCATAAGAGAATCTTTGCATAGCTATTGATGGTTTATGACGCATGTAAGAGCGTCTCCTATTTTATAGGGATTCTTATGACATCTTGTAAGAAGTTGTAATGTCATGTAAGAGACCATGTTTAGCATGTAAGGGGTTGAATGGATTTTTACCATGGTATTTCTAAACCTTGTTTTGACCCATGGTAATGTTTTATGGTGGTATTTTGAGCCCCTATGAGTCTATATATTGAGGGGTTGACATGGATGTTAGTTTTAGGACCAAATTTAATAGAAAGCAGAAATACAACACATGAACAATAGAACACAATATATACCCTAGGAAAACCCTCCTTGAGGCAGAAAAACCCAACAACAATATATCTCTCATATATCAAAAAGTGCAGAATAAGAGCATAAATTTGCTTTACAATCAGACCCTTCTCAAGGCTGATTTTGATACAAAGAATAATAACACCTCTCCTAGATACTAGGATATAAATGGATAAGTTTCTCCTTGAAAGCAATTTGCTACTATTAAATGATAATATGTTGCTAAGAGTGCAACCTTTTGCTACTTGTAGGAATGGTGAACTGTAGATAGATGTGAATTATGAAAAATGAAATTGATCTACTGCTGCTAGGAAAATATTGATGTTGGAGGTGCGAATATCTACTGAAGATAAAGTGTGAATGAAGGGAATGAACTTGATGATTGAATGAAAGATCATCACCTTGAATATATATCAAACTAGGTGACATTTCATCTACTAGGTGACTCTTCATCAAGGTCAGCTCCCTTAGATGAAGAGAAATATAAAAAATTGAATTTCAACATGAAGGATCAGATTTAACAGAAAGCATAAATACAACAACACATGAACAATAGAACACAACATATACCCTGGGAAAACCCTCCTTCTTGAGGGAGAAAAAACCCAACAACAATATATCACTTATATATTGAATAAAAGAGCAACAAATTTTCTTTACAATCAGACCCTTCTCAAGGGTGATCTTGATACAAAGAATAATAGCACCTCTCCTAGATGCTAGGATATAAATGGATAAGTTTCTCCTTGAAAACAATTTGCTACTATTAAATGATAATTTGCTGCTAAGAGTGCAACCTTCTGCTGCTTGTAGGAATGGCGAACTACAAATAGATGTGAATTATGAAAAATGAAATTGATCTCCTGCTGCTAGGAAAAGACTGTTGCTAGAGGTGTGAATATCTGCTGAAGATAAAGTGTGAATGAAGGGTTCATGAACTTGATGATTGAATGAAAGATAATCACCTTGAATATATATCAAATTAGGTGACCTTTCATCTACTAGGTGACTTTTCATCAAGGTCAGCTCCCTTAGATGAAGAGAAATATAAAAATAATAATTTCAACATGAACGTCGACCAGCCTTTGGCTAAAGGAAAATAGCTCCCGAAGCTATAAAACGCTAACAATGGAGACACTATGAGATGTTTTAAAAGTACACAGATGCTACCGGATTGAAGAGGAGTTAGAGTTATTGTATTGTGAACACCATTGTTGTTAATACAACTATTCATTTCTTCTTTGGTGGAGTTTTTTCCCGAAAGGGTTTCTCCACGTAAACACTATGTTATGTGGTATGCATTTTGTTCTTTGCATTTTCATTACTTACAGTTGTTTAAATCTCCATATGGTTTACATTGCATAATCTAGTTTACAGTAATTTGTCAAAGCTTCCACTATTGTTGTTCACCTTCCGTTTTTCTAACAAGAATTGTCTCAACCACACCTCTACAAAGACAAAACAATCATTTCTACCCATAGTCCACTTCCCCCTTGTGAATAAGGTAGTCCTCTAGACACTCCTTCACTTCACTTTTCTTGCCACATGTGTGTAATGCATATACCCCCCATCTTTAGTCTATGCACAATAATGGTTAGATAGATTTGGATGTTGGTACCATTCATAACACTATATATAATTAAATATACTCTTAATTGCAATTTTTTGATTACATATTTGAATAATCATATATTATGTTACTTTGAGTTATCTCTTTTACATCTTCTACTTGTTATTGGTCTATTTACCTTTAGATTAGATGAATATTATTATATTGGAGATTTATTGTAGCACAATAGAAGAAAATTATGAAATCTAAAGAATGTCATTGCATCCCATTATTTCTTTATATGATAAGAAATTTGTTATTTAAGATTTTACAATTGTTCTTTCTTTAAAATTTATTTCTCTTTTAATTTCTAAGAAATAAATGTTTAGTATTTTCATCATTGAACACTCCTTACAGATTAGAGGTTATTATATACATTTGTTTCACTTTCACAAAAACTAATGTTTAGTGCAATCAATAATTTAACATTCCTTGTAGATTAGAGGTTAGTATCCAATGTTTAAAAATATGGTTTATATGGGATATTTGTTTAAGGGGAGCATCTTTTTGTAATACTCATTGTAAAATATGTTCTTATGGAGAAGTTATGAATTGTTTGTATAATATGCAAGATTTAATCAATTATAGTAGCCTTTTATTATTTTTAAGCTTTGAGAATTTTGTCTTCCATTTTTTAGCACCTTTCTATTTAACTAAAGAATTCTAATCTTTCTTCGAATTAAGAGTTTTTCCCTACCCTTTATGTATGTTTGTTCCTTCCTTTATTGCTTTTATTTGCATGGGTGCTTTTGTTGTCCAATATTATAACAATAAGCTCAAGTTCTATTGACCTACTTTGATCGTCTATAAAGATTATTATAATCTCAATTTTATTATCTATTCTTGTACATTATATACACTTAAATGATTAAGACTTTGTTATTTTTGTGTATTAATTTATCTACACATTCATTGTGTTATGCCCCTGCCCCTATAATGTGTATAGTGTTATGAGTAGTCAACTTGTGGCTACCTTAACTCTTAATTAAGTCATATTATCCTTATTATAATTTTATTTAGTTATTTAGGTCGCCCTAAGGCTTATATAGGGGTATCTAGGTTGGCTTGGGTGATATCCTAGGCATAAGTATGGTATATATAGGAGGAATAGGTAGGCTATTATGATCATGTTGAATATTGAGTTCATATTGAAGAATATTGGAGGTATCCCCCTCGAAGTGGATTAGGAGGTTGCTCCCTCAAAGTGGCATATTATTATCAAGTATTTGTAGCATATTTCCTAAATTATATTCCTCTATTGTGTAATTTGTTTCACAACAAGTATATTAGAGCATGATCTTGGCATCGTGACGATAAGGCTTTTTTTTTCAATTTTGGAGGTCATTTTGTGAAACACATATCTCCCAAATTTTGGAAATTTTTTTTCTAATTTTTAAAAAAGTTTAAAGAGAATATTCATGTAGCTACAATCTAGATTTTAGAGAAACTGAAGCAAAATTGAGTGATTTATTGCAAAATTAGGGTTTTTGCCCAATTTATTTGGAAAGCATATATATTCCAAATCCTTATGAATTTATTCCTAATTTTTAATGGGTTTTTGAATCAATGAGAGGGGAGCATACAACAAAAAAATTAAGTAATTAAAGCAAAATTAAGTGATCTATTACAGAATTAGGGTTTCCAATAAATTTTCCCTCAAGGCTGCAAAACACCTAATTTTTAGGATATTTTTTTGGGAAAGTGCAACCTAGGCCTTGATTAGTTACAAATAAATTCAAATTATTTTGACTTCATTTGTGTGATTTATTGAAAAATTATCTTTCTAGAACTTCTTCACAACGAAAATTGGCCACAAAAAAGAAAAAGGAAAAAGAACAAGAAAAAGAGCAAGAGAAAGAGAAAGAGAAAGAGAAAGAGAAAGAGAAAGAGAAAGAGAAAGAGAAAGAGAAAGAGAAAGAGAAAGAGAAAGAGAAAGAGAAAGAGAAAGAGAAAGAGAAAGAGAAAGAGAAAGAGAAAGAGAAAGAGAAAGAGAGCAAGAGCAAGAGTAGGAACAAAAAGAAGAATAACAAGAAGCAGCAGTATAAGAAGACGCAGAAGTAAAAAAGGAGATGAAGAAGAAGAAAAAGAAAAATTTAGCATTGAGGACAATTCTTTTGTAAAGAGGAGGACAATGTTATGTCCCTACCCCTATAGTGTATAGTGTTATGAGTGGTCAACTTGTGGCTAGCTTAACTCTTATTAAGTCATAATATCATTATATATTGTTAGTTAGTTATTTAGGTCAACCTAAGGCTTATATAGGGTTATCTAGGTCAACCTGGGTGATATCATAGACATACATATGGTACATACATAGGAGGTATAGATAGGTTATTATCACCATGTTGAGTATTGTGTTCTTATTGAAGACTATTGGAGGTATCCCCCTCAAAGTAGATTAGGAGGTTGTCCCTTCGAAGTGGCATTTTATTATCAAGTATTTGTAGCATATTCATATTATATTCTTCTTTGTGCAAGTTATTTCAAAACAAGAATTCCATGCCCCTACCCCTATAGTATGCATAGTGTTATGAGTAGCCGGCCCTTGTGGCTATCTTAACTCTTAATTAAGTCATATTATCATTATTGTATTGTTATTTAGTTATTTGTATCAGCCTAAGGATTATATATGGTTATCTAGGTCATCTTGGGTGATATCATAGGCATAAGTATGGTATAATAGGAGGTATAGGTAGGTTATTATCATCATGTTGAGTATTGTGTTCTTATTGAAGACTTTATTCCTCTATTGTGCAAGTTGTTTCATAACACATTGATGTATAATATTGATTTTATTAAAAAGAGTATTCTAATGTACATAATATGTTTATGTTTTATAAATGAGAGTTTAATAATAATATTTAAATGTTCTTAAGAATTTTCCTCTATGCAATTCTTATAATATTGCTAACTATATACAAAAGTCTATTGTAACGACTAAATTTTACTAAGAGAATTAATGGGTAAAAGCATGGCTAACAAATTTTTTACTTTCACAATTACAACACAATCAATATTGTAACATGCACAAGAACATGTAAATATCAATGTCTCCATGACTCACTACCATAAGCACATATAATAGTGGAAGACTACAACAAGAAAAGAGACTAAATAGTTAATTCCTTAGATTCATTAACCAAAGTGAATACATGAATTAGATTTGTTAAATAAGAAGATAATATCCATTTCCAACCTTAGTACTATCATAAGAATCATACAACATTCAATACTAGGTTCATTTAATACAATCAATTACTCATTACAAATCCATGTGTAAGAGAGAGATTAGGTGTACATTAATTATAAGGATTTATCAATCAATTTTCAAAAACATAAAAAGGGAGAGAAGAGAGAAAGAGAGAAACTCATCCATATGATATATCTCATTTGTTTTCACCAGTAGTTCACATGACATAGATAATAGAGAAGAATATTTTTATTAAACCCATGCAAGCAATTCAATTCTTAAATATTTATAATAATGTACACATATATACATGTTTATTTTTTCAACATAATTTTTTTTATATCCATCTTATTGATCTCACTTTTCATTCATTTTCATTAAGAGAACTTAAATAGAGATAAATATAATGCTTTAAGAAACCCATCCAAAAGAAATATATTTTCACAACACTATTCCAACATTTTCACAAGAATAATAACTACCACTATATTGCTATAAAAAATTGCAAGACATGATTTATTCAATTACCAAGCACAAATGCTATAAGAAAGAAGAGAGAGATAATGAGATAACACACATATCATAAGCCAATCAATTCCTATTCTCGTAATGTTTTAGGATGTAATGTAATATAAAAGAGTACAATGATTACACCATATATATTTATAAGATTATTACTTTATTATTTTCACTAACATGCAGATGAAACATAGAACTAAGAGAGATAGTGGTTATTGATATTACATAAATATGTGAATGCAATACAAGCATCATCAAGTAATAAGAAATAGATCATGATTTAAACCTATTATTTGTTTGTATATTATAATAATAAGATTAGGAGTTATTTTTTCATTTTTTGTTTGAAATGTAATGATAATGTTGATGTATAAATAGTAATTTCAATTCAAGTTATCTAATATTTGAGTGAATGTTAGGGTTGGTAGTGTTGTTATTCAAGTAATAAGTGTTTTTGGAAGGTTAAGAATCATATATTTGTATTGTTATTTTTGCTTGGGAAATTACATAATAATAAAATGTGATGGCTCTTAAAGGTTCTACCTCAGCGTTGGGAATAAGCATTGGTGGTGTGCCTCTTTTCCTAGACTTGAAGCATGGAACATTTACAAAATTGTAGATATGATAATATTCTCATCTCTTTGCTAATTCTTCCTAGCTACTAGCTCTAAGCTACTAGCATCCATAAAACATAAAAACTAGAACCATAGAAGATTGAAATGAAGCCTAATATTTTAAATGAACCTTATCTACTATGGACCCCCCTTTAAATAGTGTAATAGGGGCTTGCTAAGATAGAGGCAAGGCATGTGGAGCTTTTGAACTTTCCTAGGTTGAGCAGGTCCTTGATTGATAGGTGAATAAATGAAAATACCCACCCCCATTATAGATAATATTTAATGTCATAGTAGCATCCCTCTTAATCCCAAATATCTATTGAATCAATTTCTTGTTGAGGATAATAACACCTTTCCACTACTATCTAAATTATTTGCCTCTCTTTCTCATCATATGTCTTGCTATCCCAAATCGTAATATTAAGGTCTAAAAAATAGTTAAGTAGAACCACATTTGTAAAATATAATGGCCAAGCATTATTGATTGTCATGTACATATCCCTCTTGCTAAACATCATGAATAAATCACTCCCTAGAATGGTTATCAATGTATCCCTTATATCTCTATTATTATCTACAAAATGCTCTGAGGATACACCCTTATTAGTTGTGTTCTTATACTTCTTTGAGGCCTATGGGATAGTTTCAGTGATCACTTTACACGTAGTTATTTTTACCCCATTTTAGATTTCCCACAATAATAGAACTAATGTTTCAATAGTATTGAACCTTAAAGTAATGTCAAAATATAACCTAGGGCTTTAGTTAGTAGAATAGGGCTATGGATGTAGGTGCACAACTAAAATACCCACTTGACAATTTTAGGAACTCAGGAAAATGCAAACTTTCACATAAAAATGAAATTCAAACACTAACTTCTTGAAGGCCTAATACAATGTCTAATTAGCACTTGAAATTAATTTTGTTATAAAGAGGCTTGGAATGAACTTACTCAAGTCTTCCAACAATTGCTATAAACATGAGTCCCTAACACTTGACATGAGGATTTTTAGGAGATGCAACTACTTACAAAAATAATGCATGGCATGCATATACTCCTCTAGGTAATTCAATTTCTTATTGATTTTCTTGCATAAAGTGCTCTTCATTGATCAACTTGTAGCTTTAAAACTTTGAATTCAATGACTTTGTCATAACTACAAGTGAACAAGGGAATTTGGGGGCTTGAATTAAGCTCAAATGTGTTATGAATTTCTAAGGAAAACTAATATAATGGTATGAGATAATAACAATCATGTGCATCAACTTTGTTTATGTGGAATTCACAATAAAGGTTAATCCTTTTAAATCTTGGCACTTGATTAACAACTTGTATTTATCATTAGGATGATTTTGATTAGACAGATAGTGCACAATAGCCATCAAAAATTGAAAAAGATCTTCTTTTTTTTCCTAGGAATAATTTAACTACTAATCGGTCATTTTATTCTTATGTACACTTAATTGACCACTTATACCTTGTGTAGTTCTCAACTAATGACATAGCAATTTGTACATGAGGAAATCATGGTGTCATTTGTTTAATATCTTCAACCAATGAGAAATGACCATGTGTTATACATACTAGGCATTATTGGGCCCACAACTTACATAGCTTATGGCTTGGTGTAAACTAGTGCCTAGTGCACAATGATATTTTGGAAATTGAGAATGATTGGTTGCTAGTCAATAATAATTTTGTTACATGCCACATAAAAAAGAGGAAACATTATTAAGATGGGTTGACCACATAGCAAACATGGACCAATAGGGAATTACCAAAAAGACCCAAAAACTATAGTTGTAATATAAATATCACAAGGCAGCTATAGAAAAACAACATTATCCATGGTATGGAGAATTAATATACATAAATCCTAAATCCTTGCACTAAGTAAGGACCTAATCAATATCGTTAACACTAAAAGACAAGGCCTAACATTTACAACTATATATGGAATTAAATTCATAAAGTTCCTTCATATATCTAACCAACATTTTCCATCTAGTAGTACTCCAAAAAGAGAAATAATCCCTATATCACTTATAAGAAAGAAAGAAAGAAAAGGCTCTCATTCATAACACGTATCAACTTGTATAAATTTTATTCCACCCTCTTTCACATCACAATTCAAATTCCTTGTTTCAATCTTTTTTTATTCTTAAATGATTTAGAAAACATCCATTCATAAAATTAATTACAATGCATGTGATGTACAAGTAGATACTCAACAATCATAAACCATGTTACAATAAAAGACTTTTCCTCTTTACCAAAATTTTAGATTATTATTTTTATTTATATTACTTTTAGAAAATAAAATACTAACTATTTACACGACTTCCATTTAATAACAACAATTACATATTCATGATTTGACTTGAATAATATTTTATTTTAATGTTTAGGAGGAAAAAAAATTCAAAGGAAATTTTCCTATCAAACTCATTTACCAAAAGCTCAAGAGCACCTAAAAAAGTATGAACTAATGGTGGTTGAAAACTCAATATTGATGTCAAGCTATTACCAAGGATTCCTTGCAAGACAAATAAAAAGACATAAACTAGGAACATAATGTATATCTAATACATCTACTTGTAGAGTATAGTGTATATAAATCAAACTTGGTAATTAAATTAATAGATCTCCTCCTCTATTTCTTTTTATGTAAGTTATCCAACCCTAATTTAAAAAAAATCTTTTAACTATCACATTTACAAAAATAATGAAATTTTAAAATATAATTTTATAATAATTACATATAGCAATTACTTAACATGAATTTTCCTATCAATATACCCTTCTAATATGTAAATGTTAGTTTTTATTTTCTTTTGGATTTGTTGGTGTTGTGCTTGTTGTATACCTTTTTTTCAATAATAAATATATAGTTCTAAGGACCAATTTTTGTGTTTCACATGTGTAGAATATAGTCTAAACCTTATAACTCATCCCCTTTAATAGATATTTTATAATCATCCCTTAATTTTTTTGAACAAAACTAGTTACAAGTAGAAGAAAGATAAAAAAGTTAACAACCACCAAAGGCTTGATAAACAAAGATGAAAGAACAAAATTATTTAATCAAACCAAGATATAAACATAATTTTCAAACAAACTAAGATAAACATTATTCTTCAATAATAGTTGTGGGATAGGCCACCTTATATTTGAGGAACATCTCTTATATAACACAATCATGTGTGAGGAAATAAAACACTTCCTACATATACACTTTAGGGTATGTATGTGCTATAGAGTAATAATAAATAAACTTATCCTAGATTGAGAGGCAAAGAAAAAATGTGTACCTAATGAAATATGAATTAAATAATAACAATAAATGTGTATATTAAGAGTTGAAGATGATAAACACTATATATGGTTGATACTTAAAATTTGATGTTAGATCTAAGATTAACATAATAAGAGGATAATGATCTATGTATTTTATGATTGAGTTCTAACTTAGATCATTTGTGCACCTACATAAGTGGTCTCCACATTTGTAGATTTGAACCTTATCCACAAATTGGACTTTTGATAATGGAAATGATCTTGTGATATTGATGAACACGTTTGGAAGCTTGCTAAGCAAGGATCTTCTACTTGTGACATGCCCTTTGATTGATTCCATGGTTTTGATCAATATTGGAAGATAATACATTATGAAAATGACATTGTAATGATGAGGATGACTTGGAACTTGAACAAAATTTAAAAGGTTTAGTACAGTGTTGTGAGAAGGGCAAGAGCAATTTTGAGTGGTGCAATATTAGAAGTGAATAATTGTGAGTGAGAGTGATTCTAAGAGTGACTAGATAATAAGTCTTAGAGAATCAAATGATCCATGGGTGATGTCCTTTTATACTAGACCTAGACACACAATTTGAAAGTTTTATAAAATAAGGTTAGCAAAAGCATCAAATTAGTCAAAATCAAGGTTAAGGACCAAGTACTTATGACACCCATGTGCAGTGGTGTAAAATAAAGGTTAAAGGTACATGGTATGCATTTTCACCATTACTTTTTGCCCCCCGTTTGGTGTGCATGCAAAGCTATATGAATAAGCCTATCAAAGTAGAAAAACGTGAAAAACAAACATACCAAAAATAATTTTTGAATCACACTACGTGATCCTTTATCAAGATCACATAGTGTATGCATGTAAATCTATATGAAAAGTACATGGTATGCATTTTCACCATTACTTTTGTCCCTTGTTTGGTGAGCATGTGAATATATATGAACAAGCCTATCAAAGTAGAAAAAGGTGAAAAATAAACATACAAAAAGCAATTTTTGAATCTCATTAAGTGATCCATCATTGAAATGTTGATGAAAAAACAATAACACAATCAAATCCAGAAAATCTTACTCAAACATACTAAAAACAAGATAGCTGAAGTAATGCTCCAAATCCATCTATAAACTACATAGATTAGTTACCATAATAAATCTAAAATATAAAGAAATTTAGATTAAATAATCATCTCATCGAAATGTAGATTTGCTCTAGTACTCACACCCCATGAATTGATTTGTCAGCATCGTGGAAGGAATCATCTTTATCATGATGAGCTGGAAAAGATAAAATTTTGTAAGATGAGAGGCGTACGAGAGTGGAGTCGTCTGGCAGTGTAGGCCAGCTCATTAGAAACAGATTATTGAAAGATATTTTATACTTCTGTACGTATGCCCACTGAAATCTAATTTGTTGGCGTCTTCCAATTATATTCGAATTGGGACTCTTTTCACGGATAATTCACAAGTTGTGCTAACGACTTCTCCGGTTTTGAATGCTAAAATCCAATAACTGTGCGTGTTGGCCAGACATCCACTAACGCCGCGACCAATTGCAGGAAAGATTCTTCCGATATTTTGATTTAGTTCCAACACCCTACGGCGGCTCATTTCAGAAATGGGACCGGGAACACGTCAGCTTGACGATCAGATAGACTTTCATTAATATTCGAAACAGATATTTGTACAACTAGGTAACTGTTTGTGATCTGAAATCTTTCTGTAGCTTTACTTCTGTAAAGGTTAAAAAGTGTGAATGTTTGTCGTTCTGAGTAGACTCGCGTCTTTTTCCTCGCCTCGGCATTGGCCTGTCTTTTTGGTAAGATATTTTACTTGCTTACGTGTATTAGTCGAGCCTCAATAGCTATAGGGCAGGCCTATAGATGGTAGGACTCCAATGATTTTTTTTCATGGTGATTTTTTGTTAAATTGATAATAGTTTATATCCGTGGATTTCATTTGATTATGGTGAATATAATAAAGTTGACATAAAATGTGTTTGTAATGGGAAATCATTTGGAATTTGGGAAGCATGTTGTAATTAATTGATAAATTTGTCGATACCATTAAAAATTTATTGTGAATGAGGATCAATTTTACTAATATTAGTATAACACCATGTTAATCTTAAGGTCATAATCACATTGGAAATCATAAGATATGTTTTGGATCATGGTCATAATAGCCCAACATTTATATCGACTATTTTAAAATCACGTGGGATTTGCCATATTGTACTCCATGGTTTTACAATTTTTTTAGATTTTGCCAAATTTGAATTTAAATATATTAAAATTATGAATTAATCTTTTACATATTTTACTATGCTATGAATTCAAATAGACTCGATTTATGAATCTTTACATCCTTAGAAGAACTATTTTGGTGTAATGCCCAATATAAAACAAGCTAATAAATTACAACTAAATAACTAAATTTATGAAGAAATTAATAATATAAATAAAGATAAACAACTACACTTAATTAAAAATTTCCTTAATGATATGGATATAAAAGACTAATGTTGAAAACTTGCCTGCAACAACTGTACAAAGAATTTTATTTCCATGTTAGGTTTTTCTCCAATACTATACAATAGCTAAATTTACAAAAGTGAATAAAGAAATATTAATGTTAACAAAGAATATGCTTATGATACAACATACAAATGTCACTAAAGAACTCATTATCCTTATTTATGAAGATACATTAATTTACAATCCCTCGTTGTCACATAAAATTAGTGCAATATTTGTGCAATCATTTCACAAATTAATACATGAAATATAATAAACAATATTTGTTACTATCTAAAATTTACTGAGATTCAACAAAGACTCTTTTATTCCACAATTCTGAATGTATCAACAATGCAATAAGGAACTCATATATCAAATCTTCTTCAACAACCCTAGATGATGCTTTATAAACTTGCAAACATTGAATAGAGCAACCTCGTCCTACTCTCCTCCCAGCCATAAGACTAATAAGTCCACCCCCGAGTAGGAGACAAAATCCAAATGCTCAACATAGATTAAAATCAGAAAAACATTAACACTGACTCACACACAAAGAATTCGTTCATGGAATTCTTGTATTCCCTTCCCTCTTGGGGAAAACAAACATTTATTCCCATCTTCAACATACAACTCCATTCTTCAACACACAACCACCATCATCCATTCAAAAACCAACTCCTTCATTCGCAACTTTCCAACACCCAACACACTCCACACCACTGTATCAAAACCATCCTTCCATTCTCCATACACTATCCAAGTCACAACTCCATATTTAACATTTTTCTTTAACCATAGATCCCCAAGAGAGGCTCCACACCCTCCTCAACCACAAATAAAGGAGACTCTTAGCCCTCAAGCGAGATCAACTCCTTATTTACATCAATCACCCTTAATACCCAAATAGGACTCCACACAAAAGAGATATAACAACAATCTTTTCAACACTATAACACAAACTATCGAGAATTTAATAACACAAAGATTTCCAATAAAATTTAGAACATACTTTGGTTGTCCAAGTTATGAATGGCCCATAAACCTTGACCAAATTAACTGTTTCTTTTCCCCGCCAACAAACATCCTGCCACCAATTCATTTCAGCCATCTCCATCTTCCTTCCCCCCAACCATTCCAATTCCCCCTTTAAAATAAAATAACTCCCAACTCTTCAATTTCCCTCAATATAACATCCAAATAAAAGATAATTCAATAAAAATATATTTCTATCCATTTATAAATGGTCATGAAAATCAAAATACACTCAAGCATTAAACCCCCCCTTGAAAAATTTAAAACCAATAATAAACATTTAACATTTGGATTTTATCTCCAATTCTTTAGGAACCTAGACTGCCCACCTGAAACATCTCATTGGAAACATTAGTGCATTTTGGAAATATAGTCGAAACAATAAATATAAACATTAAAATTTTCAACATCAAATAATTATAAAATATATCATAATAATTAAAAATAATTATTTTTATGGAAATTAAACATATAACCATAATACTTCATAATTGAGTTATTTTATTAAACAAACATAAATTATTTCATTTATAAGCAAATAAATATTTAAGCATGCATATAGAACATTTATATTCATCATCCAAAATAATAATATTCCTAAACCAAAATCTCAACATCAACCATGTCCAAAACACCAAACTATATAAATATAAAGTCAAATCAAAATCTCTAGAATAATACTAACTATGCCTCACATTTAGATTCTTTTATTTGGTTTCTTCTATGCTCAATACTTATTTGTTACTTGGAATTCTATTTATAAGTTAAGTGTAAAAGGAGATTTTAGATCTAACTAGTAGATTAACTCAAATCAATCCTTTCTTTGCTTAATATTGGGACACAAACCAACGAAGACATTATGATTGGATAACTTCCTAAAAGGAGAGTCAATCTACTTGGGTTTTATTCCTTTGTTGCAAAGATGTAACATATTGGGGCAAAAACACAAACCTGTGTCACACTTTATAAAGGAATTGCCAACAAAAAAAATCTAAACTTCGACCACATAAAAGTGGTCTTTACGTTTTGAATTTGAAAATGATTTAAACTAATGAAATGCAGAAATATTGATGAAGTTTATTTTTGTAATTTTTCATATTTTTTTTAAATTGTTTTGATTACTTTTCTATCTGTGATAGGGCGAATTTAAGTGCTAGAAAATGAACAACAAACAAGAAAAAACAAATAACACTAAAAACACTCTACACCTCAAGATTAGCCTAGTTGGATTCAATACAAAATAAAGATGACAAATGAAACCTTTTACCTTGTCTCAAATCGGTCCTTTGGTTGGTCCTTCGATATTTGGTGTTGTACGCTCCTTGGATGGCAAGAGATGCAAGCTATAGGATGGATGATAAATGGATGGAAGTGGATGCAAGCATGAAAAATGGCTAAGTATGGATTGAAAAAAAAATTGCAAGAATTTGGCTATTATGAATGATCTCTCAAAATGAGAGAAAAGAGGGTGTATTTATAGAGATTTTGGAATTTTCTAGAGAAATGGACGGTCAAGATTGAGCCACCAAGATCAAGATGTAGGGCTAAGGTGAGTTGAAAACTCACAAGCCCTCACATCTTGACATGTGGCATGTGATATGGCTTAAAAAGGATGATGTGTGCATGAGGTGGAAGGATAGTACATGACATGGAGGTGGTACATAATACCTTGGGATTGGACAAGATCTCCTCATAAAGGAGGTACTTGTCCCCATGTGGGTGAGAGGACATGTGGGGAATTAAAAATTCCTCAAATATTCTCATGGGGATGAAAGAAAGAATTTAAAATTCCTTTAAATGCATTAGGGGATTAAATGTGAATTAAAAATTCACATGGGGAATGGAGTTCCTTGTTCAAAAAGAGAAAGTTTTTAATGAAGTTGACTAAGGACACATTCCATAAATGATATGGGGATTATGGATGACCTAATTAAGTGATTAAGGTTGTGCAAATACTTGATTAGACTAGTTAATGACACATTATAGGCAAGTGGGAAATTATGGAGGATGGGACCCTAATGATGATTAGAGGTGTGCACATCTTAATCATAAATTAATTATGAGTAAGAAAGAGGGTTAGATTGTTAAGAGGGATTAGAGACCAACTTGCAAAAGTTGGAGGATGTGACAATGAGAGAGAAAATAAGGAATTAAAAAATAAATTTCAAATTTCAAAAGATAATATGACTAAATTAAATAAAGTGATGCATTTATTTAATTTAGAGAGGAAAGAGGGGAAAAATATTTATTAAATTAAATACTTTGGGAAACCTTATGCAAGATACAAAATATTAATTAAATGAATGATTTAATTAATACCGGCAAAGAAAACGATTTAAATGAGCAAAGGAATGATTAAGGAGACGACTTTGACCATATGGAAGTGGTCAAATTTGGATGTCTACACTATCAATTTAAGAGCAGATTTTGGAATGTTAAAAATTTTAGGAAAAAGTGACATTCACTTGACGTTAAGAAACAAATAGAAAAAACTTCATTTTCTCCTAATTTTTTTTCTCCAAATAGGTAACTTCAATATCTAGTGCATGGAAAAAAGTTTTGAAATTTTGATGTATATTTTTCTCGTATAACATTTTAAAGTCAAACTTGTCATAATTTGATAGTTTTCATTTTACGTCAACTATTGTCTAATTTTTTAATCATTTTCAAAAAACAAATTATACCCTTTTCAAGAGGACTCTCTCTTCTAGTGCACCATATATTTTTCAAAAAAAATAATATGTTTTACTTCTTTTTTAATTTCTAATCAACCTCTTTTTTAACTTAAACAACCTACTTGCATTATTTTAAAAATAAAATTTGCATTAAAACTAATCAAAATATTAAATAAATTGCATATTTGGATTCACCACTCAGAGCTCTACAAAAGGGTATTTTTCTTTTTCTTTTTAAAATCATTCTAACTGAAGAAATACTTAGTTGAAGTTGAACATTTCAGAAAATTCTAAAAAAAACTGAGTTGGTTGTCAACTAGGATGCCACAGACAGTTTCAGTAGAAAAAGTTTTGGTCGAAACCCTTTCTACTGAAACCCCATAAAATAAGCCACATTTCAATGTGATAAAGGGAAAAATTCAAATTTTATGATTTCGGGTGAAAGGGTTTTGCCTGAACTCTATGTGCCACATGGTTTCAGGCGAAACTAGTTAGACCAAAACTGTTTAGGTTGAAACGGTCTCGCTCAGAACTATTTAATTGGCTGAAAGTGTGACACAACTTTATGATTTTACCCATTGATTGAATGTGATTTAATTAACCTAATTAATATAAAACCTTAATCTAAAAATTTGGGTAATTTACATAGACGAAACACAAAAATTGACAAAATAATTGTAGATCTAGAAAAGGCAGATAGAGGGGCACCTGCCACATAAAGTAGAGCCTGAAATAGTTGGAGTGGAGCGTGGGGCACCCAAGTCCTAAGGTTTTGGGCTATCTAAATCACAATCTAAAAGTATAGGTCTACACTACTTAGTTGTACTTTGAAATCCTTCGTCTTTGCATTTGAACTTGTAAAACATAGAGAAAGAGAGGGGAGGGATGGTTAAATACGATTTTTCCTTGGTCAAACCCTTGTTGTGGTATTTCTACCTCCACGAATAGTCGAGATAACAAATAAAAGTGTGTGCTTTGAACCTTAAGTGTGTCTAAGGTTGTGGCGAGTAGTTCTATGCAAAATAATTGATAAAACCCTACTCAAATGTGTTAGAGTGGAGTTATACATGAATCAATCAAGGAGATACAAGATCCAACCCAAGAAAAAGTCAAATACTCAAGGGAAATTATACACAATAAAATGCATGACTTATGGCAGCAAGGTGATCAAAGTCTGAAGAGGAATTCACTGAAATTAGGTCCTAATGTGTTTGAAAGATGCTAAATCAATTCACAAACCCTGGATTACAACTTGTGCTTCAACTTGCTTAAAGATTCAATCATCATAATAATATCACATAATCTAAAAAATTGTTCATAAATCTATAGATCTAGAAATCAATTTTGGTAGAGCTTCATTGTAATAATAATAATAATTCACATGTTTGGGTAATATTTCATATTTAAATAGGGAAACATAGGAATAGCCTTAAGTGTAGGATGACACATTTAAATTTGAATTTTGAGAATATTTTACCACCCAAATGTCGAATTTAGATCACATCACCCAAGATAAAGGTTGACCCTAACATGTGACCTACTTTTTCAAGAAAAATGATGGGACCAAGGTACCCAATGACCCTATCCATGTGTTTTGTGCTCATCAAGGAGGGGATCACAAGTTTGGGATCCCTTGACTTAGGACCTAACCTAAATTTGAGCATTTGGTAGAGTTTTAAAGGAACAAGGTTGTCAATAAGGTGTTTTAGGGTAGTATTAACACATTTTCTTGAGTTGGAAGGTAAGGTAAAGGCTATCAAATGGTCATAAAATGAACCAAGGGAGTGGACACTAAAATGAGCACCAAATAGAGTGTGAAATTATGCTTTCACCCTTAGGGAGCACAATTTGTGATGCTACATTTAGCCCCCACTTTAGCGGGCATATGACACTACATGCATATACAAGCTAAAGTACATGAAAGTAAATTATAAAACATGTAAAAAGATACCCAAAATGATATTGTAGAGGATGTATAACATTGCCAAGCAAGAGAATGAATACCCTAACATAACCTATAAAACCATAGTGTTAGGAGCTGCGTCCTGCAAAATTAAATTTTTAGAAATCTGAAATTATCCTACAGGAAAAAACAAAAGCATTAGTTCAAAAAAATCTATGGAGAATGAAATTCAAGGGTTGATATATGCCCCCCAATTTTTTCTTGCTTTATGGATGTAGAAACAAGGTGACAATCATTCCACTTCTAACGGTTAGTTTTGATAAGAATGCTTTCGATAAGTTCATTTAACAAAATAACATTAGAACAAGAAGTATTTGGGAGGAACGTGGGTGAAACTAGGATTCCAACATAACAAACAGTGTGAAAATTGAAGTTTACAAGCCCAAGTTGTGAAGGTATGAATGAAGAGTGGTTTGAAGAGAAGAAAAGGTAAAACATGTGTTTCGTTGTTCTTTTTTACTATAAATAGTAAAACCTTTTTAATTTTTACTATTCATTTTGACTTTTTAGTTTGAGATCATTTTGAATGAATCCAAGCAACCCTGGGAGCGAGGATGCCACAACGAAAACGATATTGTATGCCCAGGCTATAGGCCTTAAGAGATCACATCATTTAGGGAATGCAAGCTTGAGAGGTGAGTTGTAATTGGCTTTCCTTGCATTTCTTGGTTTGTTTTTCAAATTTTAAGAGGAAATTTACAAACTTGGGGCACCTATGTCCAAACTGGGCGTTGGTGTCCAATTTAGGCACCTAGGTCTAGACTAGGCACCAAAGTCCTCTTGGGACATGCTTTTCTAAGGCGTTGGTGTCCAGAGGTTTTGACTTGAGACTTTTTGATCATGCTTTATGTTAATTAGATGATAAATGAGAAATAAATGAATGGTCATTTGATGATTGCACAAGTTACACCACAGATGCGGGAGCACTCAAGTGGTCATATATATAGACTCTTGCATGATCGCGTTCAAATGCTATAATCGATCGAGGAGGGACATCTAAGGGATTTTGGATTTTTATGTGTGTACACTATATTGGCCATGAGGTTTTATGACTTGATGTTGATGGTGCTCATGGAGTGATGGGATGCAAATACCTCGATCTTCCATCTTCCAATTAGGGAGATGATTGTGATGCTTGAGGGTGTATATAAGATACTATGGTTGCTCGTACGTGAGACCATATGTTTAGAGGAGGGGAGGACACCAAACAACATCCTAGTCGACCATATGTATTATTTTGACCATGCTATGCTTGAGGACAACAACTTACATATATACTTACATTGGCTACTACATATTGATGTAGATATCCCTATTATTAGTCATATTTTGATTGTGATCATGGAATTCATGACAACACTCGATGAGGAAGGCATGTACTTCCATAAGGGACTTGTACATATCATACATGTGATGGAGGTTTTGTGCACTACATTCGCTTGAGGGTGAAGCATGTTGGCCCACCTCTACCATGACCCAAGTTGGTACATGCATTATGAGTCACAATTTAGCTTGATGACATGCACCCTCCTCCAAGTGTAGGCATTCAATCATATTACATGCACACTACCCCTGACATTCTTGATTGGATCGATATGAAACCTTTCCCTAAGCACATTCCTACCCCTTGAGGATACCATGGAAGTTTGGTGATTTATTATATTGGTGAGTGGTGTTTGATAGATTGTGAGTTGTAGATGTAGTGCGGAGACCATAAATGCGATTACAGTCTTGATCAGGTCAGTCTTGATAGTTGATAAGGATGCAATGGGACCGACTCCTCTATAGTTTCCATGAGTACATCGTGATGTCATTCTATTATGATCAAGTGACTCAATGGTTTGATTGTGTGCAGGGAGTCCCTATCACTCAACTGACATATATCTGATCAGATCACAACACCACAAACCTAAAGATGTGCCTCGATCAACCATTATAGATGTCACATTGAGCATTTTCAATGATGAGGAGAAAGATGCATTTATCATGTTTGAAGCAGATGATGTGGGAGTTAGTATTTCATATTTCAAATGGTGGAGTACTGCTCGTCCAACTCTTGTGTTTTATGCAGACCATCCCACCAATGACCCGAGTCCATGGGCACATCGGGATGAGGATTTTGAGGAGGAGGAGATAGATAATGATGAGGGTAGCGGTGGTGGTGAGGGGGAGCAGCTAACACCAGTGACAAGAGGATGTCGAGAGCAACAAGAGGAGGCTAGTGGTACCACTGAGGGAAGACCTAGATCTCGGCCTCGCGTAGCACAAGCACCTCCTACCATAGTCAAGAGATCAAGCATCCATGAGAACAGGGAGATGAGGAAAGCAATTGTTGTGATGTCGCCAGTAGCATGAGCGACTCTAGGTGCAACCACAGTCACCACAACCATAGATCCCCATTGACGAGTTGGATATCTAGGTAAATTACGTATATTTATGTTTTGATTAAGTAAGAACATTAGATGTCACATTTAGTTTTTATATTGATTATATGTGATGAGATATCTAATTTGACACTGGTTTTAATTTTGTAGTTGGTGCATAGACATGGCTCGACTTTGTAATTTGATTCATAGCAGAGATGGTTCATGATGTACAAATTCAGTAGCTAGCATGGTCCACCTATAGGCCACGATAGACTGTAGGGTAACATACAAAGACATTCAAGCATGTGACACAACTTCGAGCCACATATAAGGAGAGGACACTGGAGAATGATCAAATATTAGCTGATCTTAAAGAGGTGAGAGCAGGACCATCACCTACCATGGGCCATCCTTGTGTAGTTTCCCTACAAGCAGAGGTAGATAGGTTGCGAGCCAGGAGAGATCAACTACAACAGCAATACACAATAACACTAATAGAAGCGTTAGAGCTAGAGGTGAGACTAGAGGTCTGCAAGTGAAGAGTGGTTCCAAGAGCTCCTCACAGTCTATCGTCTCAAATCCACAACCACCACTAGGTCCTGAGGTATCTAATAGACATAGAACTATAAGTTGATGATATTATTGTATGTCGTATTATCAAGTCACACCATATTTTGTTAGAGTGGTAATATTTTGTTGTATATCCAGATACCATTATATATATGAGAATTTTGATCGACATACATGTGTTTATGAAATGATTTACTTTATATTCTATTTATGATTTAATTGAAACAATGTGATGGGATTGTTTAATTACATGCAACAAATATCTGATTATGTGTTATGTATGGAAAATTAAATGCAATTGTGAGTTTCTTAAACAACTTAATGATATTACTTAACAAATACAACAAAGATTTAATCGATATATTTATTAGTGGTATGTCATTAGAAATCATGTGATCAATGAAATTTTTTAATTAAATGTAACAGATGATTGTTTAGTGTACACATATACTGAGTTAAATGCACCTATGATCTAATTAAACAATATAATTAAATGCAATAATGATCTAATTAACATGATACGCAAATTAAATTGAAATGTATGCTAATTAAAAGTAATAATCATTATTAAGAAAAATACTCACATAGTTCAAGACATACCAATGTTTTTCATGAAAAAAGCAACATATTTATTAAATAGATAATAATATTAACCATCTAACATAACATGCTTTAAATAATAGCATACCCTTCAAAGATAAAATGAAAAAGAGAATAAGTTAAGCATAAAATCTACGTAAGAGCATAGGATTGATGGGTTCTTTGAGAGGTGTACCATCCATTATAGATATTATTGATGCAGAGCATCTACAAACTTCAAAGATTCTAAAGACCCAAAACAAAAAACTTGAGAAGATCACTAAACTTTCAACAAAATTCCCTTCATTTTCACTTGTTTCCTCATGGCTAAAAGACACCAAATCATCAAATATTGCTTCTAAACTCTTACCAAACCCAAGTTCATCTTAACCATCTTTATTTTGACTGAATCAAAGAAAAAAAAAAATCAGAAAACTTTGATTCATCAACTCTTTCAACATTCACACCCAAGACACCAAATGCTAGTAGTAGTCCTTAACAACAAAAATGGGTACAACCCTTAAACCTGATGGAAACTCCATTGACAACATACCTTTTCAAGAACCCATTTCAACCTACTTGCACATACCAAGAGACAGAGTATTGTTGTTTTGAAAAGTATATCAAAATAAATGATTGTCTACTATTTTTAGGCTTCAAATAGGTCTAAATTACAAAGAAAGTACCAATAAATCAACTCCAAAACCTCAAATAACCATTAAAAGTCTTGTAACAGGTTCTAAAACTACAAAATCAACAATCTTTTGATCACCCAAACCTTTCCAAAGGCAGCAAAACACAAACCCTTGATTTTAGACTTCACCATGCTCAAGCAATGAGGGTTTATTGAAAGTAAGCTTTCCAAACCTCCAATCAACTTGCCAATTCTTCAAAAAAGTTAGAATATGCCTGCACATGGTAACCAAACCATCTCCAAGCCTTTAACCCTGCATTTTTAACCAACTCCATCATTGAGCCATCATTTTGAACCAAAAATCAATGTAAATCAAGTGGGACAACAACAAAATATCTATATCTTGACTTTCCCTGCATCTTCCAACACAAACAACACAAATTCCACCCTACATTAACCTATTCCAGTGATCTACAATGCCTAAATTGATGGAATAGTTGTTGAATTCAAATTAGACTCTCAAAACCCTTGTTTTGAGGTTTTTCAAACCGTTTACTATAAAAAGGCTCTTAAATCTCCTAAACTTGATGAAAAATCTTCAAACCTTCACCAAAAGGATGCTAACACAATTTTCTTAAGAATTCAAATTGAGAACACAACCTAAGTATGATGTACAAACCATACAAGCCCTGAAATTCAAGAAGAAAACACTACTACAATAGTACATGGTACTTTTATTATTAAATTTGTTTCAAGATACAATATCCCATGCTTGTCTCGCCTTTACAAGGATTTATAAAGATGTTTACAATAGTTTTCATAACTGCCCCTTCAACTTCCAATGACTAAACCTTCCTTTTACACATATGACCCTTCATCTTCTTCTTTTTTTGCAACTTTTGCAACTTTTGCATTTGTGCAACAAAAATAATTTTTTTCATTTTGACATATTTGACCTCCTAGAGACCTAATGGGGACTCATTTACATTTGAAATGATCTAAACATGTCTCTTTTACATGCATATCATGAAGAAAATTCAAAATTTACAATATTGCCTATTGGAGGCATACGATGCACAAGGTGCTCCTGCACCAATTATATATGCACCTAATTCATAGAATTTCATAATAATGTAAGGTACTAGCCAATTCGATCTATTTTTTTCTTTTCACCCAGTGTAGCATTCACATTGTGTTAATTTTCATAAAGCACCAAGTCACCAAGTACGAATGAGCAATGAATGACACACTCATTATAATTGTGTTGAATACTCTTTTGATAAGCTTAGAGACATTCGAGATCATTATATGTTGTCCATTGAGTATCTCAAGTTGTTGAAGTCATTCTTTGTAAGAATTCTCATATAGGATGCCATTAAGAGAAATCCATAATGAATGAATCTCTAGCTCCAGAGACATGATTGCATCACACCATACATGAGGTTGTATGGGGTGGTACCCATAGCTATGCGAACACTCATTCAATAATCCCATAGTGCATAAGAGAGTTGAGTATACCAATCCTTGCCATGTTTATTAACAGTCTTTCGAAGGATTTACTCTATTTTTTATTATCAACTTTTTCTTGACCATTTTATTGAGGATAACATGGCGTTGATAAGTGATGTGGAATATGAAATTTCTTAACTTATTTGTTCTTAAATGATGAAATATTATCAAAGACCAAAGTAGAAGGAAGACCAAATTGTGAGATAATGTTATCAAGGATAAAATGATAAATCACTTCATAGTCGTGGATCGAAGTGAAACCACTTCAACCCATTTCGTGAAGTAATCAGTAGTCGGGATAATGAAAGTATGTCCTTGGGAAGAAGGGGGAGAGATCTTTCCAATAAGATCCAATCCCCACATAAAAAATGGCCAAGGAGAGACTTGGGCACGAAGTTCCTAGGTAGGAGCTCAAATCAAATTGTTATGTTGTTGACATTGAGGGTATTTTTTTGACAAAGGCTAAATAATCTTGTTTGATAATTTACCAATAATAACCTATATGAATCAATTTTTGAACCAAATATATCAACCACCCAAGTGTCCTCCACAACCACCTGAATGGGCCTATTCAAGGTTAATGGGGATCTTTGATTTTTTAAGACAACGAAGAAAAAGACCATTGTATCCTCTATGATAAAGGATATTGGATAAAATGATATATCCTACTCTAAGATTTTGAATGTGAGCTTGAGAATTATTGGATGAAGAATTAGGAAAGGTACAATCTGTAATTTCATTTTCAAAAAATAATTGAAAGTGGGTTGTTTTCTATCTTGCATTTTTTGTGTTGTTATTTGTTATTTTGTTTTGTGTAAGGTTTGTGTTGGAACACAACAATCTATTGAGAGGGGGGTGAATCAATAGATACAAAAAAATTTAGCCCTCAAAACCTTTCTGTAGATTACTTTCTCAAACCCAAGATGGGAAAAACCATGATGACAAAGTTGCTTGAGGCTACTACTCAAATCCAGCGTCACAAATGAAATCTTTGTTACAATGTTGAGGGATACAACTCAAGGAAGCAACAACTCCCTAATTTAGAAGCTACAACTTCAAGGATGCTACAACACCCTAGTTTAGGAGCTACAACTCCAAGGAGACTACAATCCCCTAAACTGAGCTACAACTCAAAACAATGAGGCTACAACCTCTTACAACATTACAAGCTCATATATGCATAGATTGGTTTTTCATAACCTATAATGCATCATTACATTCAGTACATTGTTGCACTCACTGCAATTCACACTCTACTACTAAAGTTGCACTCTCAGCAACACACACTTTGCACCTCTCTTCTCTTTCTACACTACACACTCTCTTCACCTTGAATGCAAACAACTAGAGGATGTTATGTATTACAGTCTAGGACTTCACTAAATGCATTCACTATCTATTGCACTTCTCTTCTTTCCCTTTCTGCAGTGTCTCATACATCTGCACTCACCTGAATGCAAACCTAGATGATGTTTTGTATTACAGTCTAGGACTTCTCAAATGTATTCACTATCTGCTACACTTCACACTCATCACACTTTCTTTGCTACATACTCAGCTACACATTACTTTATTCAGCTCTCTATGCACTTGCAAACTACTCTCTATACTAGCAGATGCAACCTTCACTTCCCTAGTGAACGGATTCAATCTTTTGACAATATCAGATTGTCTTCTATCTCCACCGATTGCAATCTCTACCTCAAGATTTTATCCACCGTCTAGATCAACTCTCACATCATATTAGGGTTTTCCTTCCTTGCTAACTTCACCAGCAAACTGTCAGTTCATCAAGCCACACACACACTGTACAAATTCACTGAATCTACTAAACTGGAAAACCTACAAAACCCTAAACCTAGAATACATTAAATGCATGTTCTCATCATTATGTGAGCCGATTTTGATCTTGATCACCTGTTAGGGTTTTCCAGAAACCTTCATTACACAACCTCAGCATCGAGCCTCCCAACATTTAATTCGGTTACAAATATTTTTCCTGAATTAGCTCTTTATCAAACCCTAGAATCTAATATGCATTAAATATATTTTCTTGTCAATATGATCATATTCAATCTTGATCACTTCCCTAATTTGTATTGTTGCCTTGAAGATCAAATCTTCATTTCTTTTGGTCGCTTGTGCAGTTGTACAAATTAATTCCTTCTCCCATGTCGGCTACCAAACTAAAAACCTTGTTCACATCGACCAGACCATTGCAGATCTTCAAATTTGAATATTGGTCATTGATCTTCTCTCTCACGCCATGATCCTACAATCTTCATCCACTGTCATACCTTTAAATCTTGATTGTCATATAAGCATTTGTTTAAATCACCATCGTCGATCTTAGGGGTATTCATCATGTCGCTCTATCGAAGGGACACATACCACTGTCTCACCAATGTCCACCATTATCTTCGATCCACACAACTCACAACAAGGATGTGGAGTTGTCCATTGATCTTGTCAGCACTTTTAAACCACCACTGTTGGATTAGCATCTTCAGATTTGTGTTGTCAATATTGTCCATCCATTGACAGTTTCCTTATAACCATCGAAGACACAACATCATATTGGGATAAGACTCATTAGATTCCTACCAATAAACTCCATTCACTCTGATACCGTCTTGTCGAGTCCCACTTTTCTTTTCACCTTATCACCCTGTCAAAGAGAAAGATTCATAGTCCTGGCGATATCGCTTTGTCCACCCGATGAAGGTTATCATCATTGCATCGAAGGGACTACCTTAAGAGTCTTATCGATGATAGAATGTCTTACCGATGAGATAGCCATCGATCTATTAGAGAGGCATCAACTCCACTCTCATTGATATGGCATTGTCACACTGATACCATTTCCTACTGTAGACAAGTCGTCCCTACACCATTGTGTCACCACATGTCACCATCCACTGTCACTTCCTTCCACGTGTCATCATGTCATTCACGTTATGACAATACCATCAATACACGTCATCCTCATCTTACCGAGTCTCACTGCCATGTCCACCCTATTGGGTCCCGTAGTTGGCATCCATTTTCCCATCGCCCTATTGTAGTGACTAGCTCCATAGTCTTGGTGATAATCAACCTTCACACCGATGAAGAATCTTTTCACCAGCATTATCTGATCTACCTTTGATCAATCTTCACCATTCCCTGCTAGCCTCGTGAATCTTTATCGGGATCCACTAAATTCTCAGCGGGGTATGTGGGAAACTGTCACGTATACACCTCTGACGTCACCTATCAACATGACATCACCTTCCACTAACTTTGTATGCCACCTTTGCAGGTCCCACCAGACATCAACAGTCATCATAGCTAGGTTAGTAAGTTGGAGGTTTCCAAAACTTCACAACCCCCGATTTGTGGTTCTAAATTTCTAGACATTCGTGATCTCACGATCCTACCATAGCTTCGAGTCCCACCACATTTATCGGACCATTGAAGGAACTTTGAATAAGGTGCCATTGAAAAAAATCATGCACACCGATAAATATCTCCTTAGTCCTTATCACTCCATCGAAGAGAGTCCTTCCAAACTCCAGTGATACACTAGTGTCTCGCCGATGAAATGATCATCGCGTCGTCGAAGAGGCTTCCGCTTGACTGCTGTCGATACACTAGTGTCCCATCAAACTGATGAAAATGTATAACCTTAAAGCGCTAGTAAGAGGGGTCAGTCACCTCCATGAGATGAATGACATAATTTATTACTTATGTGACCTGCAACCTGCAATACCAAGTCACCGACATAATAGAAACTATTTGAACGTCGTGACTATAAACTACTGCACACATAGGGTTTAACTGATAAACCCTAGACTAAGAGCATGAACAAATGAATGTTGACATCTCCATTGGCATCAAGACCTACACAATACCTTTCTGGAAAGCTCTCGAGAAACCCAATTTGAATTTGCCATCTAATTTTCCATTAGATACCTGGAAGCAACTGTTGCAGAGAGATGACAACATTTTGTCAACTATGCAACATATTGAGCAACTTGCTCTTCAACACCAACAACCGATCCACATAATTCCAGAACCAGATTCACTGCTCTCACATTCATCCTTTGAGCTTCATAGCATATAGGCACACCACTGATCTATCATCATGCCAACATCTCCCTTGCATGATCAATTCCACACTCTTTTGACATTAATGACACTTTGACATTAATGCCAACATCCTCACTTGCATGAGAAATTCCATTTCATCTCTAATCCTCTTTCATCATGCCAACAATCTATTTTACATGATTTCCCCTTTTGAAATCAATGACAACATATTGCCAACAGTTTGGGTGGTGTAGCCCTCATCAAGTGGTATCAGAGCAGGTTTTCCTGAGTGTGTAAACAAATTCCCGAACGTAAGGCAATTTGCACCAAGACTTGTGGTTGTAGATTTCTGAGAAAAGTGATCAAAATGCCTCCATGAAGAAACTATGGTGATGGAAGAAATGTTATTGTACCAAAAGAGAGTTTTAGAGCCCTACAGAGACATGATCAAGCACTGAAAGAGGAGTTGCATTTAGGGTTTGAGCCAAGAAGAGGAGATGATAGTGAAGATGAAGCTGAAAATGAGTAAAAATTCAAAGAAGAACAAGATGCAATAGATCCAAAGCAAGTCAGATTATTTAAGGCCATCTCTAAGGTTTGGAAAAGGCCAAATATCGATGTTTTTACATTTTCTAGAAATCTTAACCTAGAAGAGTTGATTGATTGGATCAACAATATGGAGGAGTACTTTGAGTATGAGGAGGTGGAAGTTCCTGAGAGGGTCAAGTTTCCAAAGACCAAGCTAAAGGGTCATGCAAATATTTGGTGGAAAGAGGTATAACTAGAAAGAAATCAAAGAGGAAAAGAGAAAATAACCATATGGGACTAGATGGTGGAAAAATTAAAAATACTATTCATTCTTGTGGACTATGAGCTAGATTTATTGAAGAAAATGCAAGGGTTGAAACAAGAGATAAAATATATCAAGGAGTATACAAAAGAATTCTATCGTGTCCTGATTAGAATAGGCCATTCTAAGGCCAAAAAGAAAAAATTTGCTCGTTACATAAATGGGTTGAAGTCGAGTATTCAAGAAGAGTTGGGTCTGGTAAGAATGTCCACCATTGAAGATGCATATCAGTTTGATTTGAAGGTAGAAGAAAAGTTGAATAGAAGGTTTTGAAGCAAGCAAAGAGGTGGGGGTAGTGGTGGAAAGATGAGTGGATGGTCATATGGAGCTTGAAATGAAGATCAAAAGAAGGGTGAAGGATCCAATAGCATCCAAAACTAGAAAGGAGATAACACCTACCATCCTTGTGATCAAAATAATGGAGACCAAAGAGGAAGAGGAAAATATGGATGAGGACCGGGAAGAGAAGGCTTTCATGGAACCTGTTTCTAGTGCGAATAAGGACATAGATCCTATGAGTGTCCTCAACATCAAGGAAGGAAAAATAGAAGACCTAAGGGTAATGCACGAGTTGCACATGTAGATGAAGATGTTGAGTCTTCACATTCTGAGGATGAAGAAAGAGGAGAGGTTCTTGTTACTCGAAGAGCCTTGCTGAATGAGGAGAAAGAACCAACTCGAAGGAAGAATTTGTTTCGCACCAAATGTAAGTGTGAAGGTAAAGTTTGTAATTTGTTATTATTGATGGAGGTAGTATTGATAAGCTTGTTTCAGAAGAGATGGTTAGTAATTTGCGGTTGGAGAGAAGAAGGAATCCAAATTCATACCACATTGCTTGGTTTCAGAAGGACCATAAAGATTTGGTAAATGAACAATGTCTGGTAAAGTTCAAGATTTGAAATTACCATGATGAGGTATTGTGTGATATAATTCCTATGGATGTTTGGCATATGTTGTTAGGAAAACTGTGGCAGTTTGATTGGTGAGAGGTGCATGATGGACAGGCTAACACCTATTCCTTGACAAAGGATGGCATTCGTCATAAGTTAAAACCCCTGAGGGAGGTAGAAGAAAAGGAATGTAGTAATGCAAGAATTTGTTTGGTTGATGGAAGAAAGTTCCTAGAAGGTATGAGGCATGAACATATGTGTTTTACATTGATCCCTACAGTTGATAAAGAAGATACTAATGAGGTACATGTAGAGGTTTCAGATTTGTTGAATAAGTTTCAAGATATTGTTTTTGATAACGTACCTAAAGGTTTGCCTCTAGTAAGAAAGATTAGTAATCAAATGGACCTAATTCCTGGAGCTAGTTTTCCGAATAAGGTAGCCCATCAAATGACACCAGCAAATAATGAAGAGTTGAACAGACAAGTGCAAGAGTTGTTGCAGAAGGGATTGATTCGAGAGAGTTTGAGTCCATGTACAGTACCTACAGTGCTAGTCTCGAAGAAGGATAGAGAATGGAGGACATGTACAGACTCTTGAGCTATCAACTAGATTACTATCAAGTATAGATTTCCCTTGCCAAGGATGGATGACATTGTGGATTGTTTGAGTGGAGTTGAGTACTTCACAAAGATAGATTTGAAGACTGGATATCACTAGATCCGCATTAGAGAATGAGATGAATGGAAGATAGCCTTCAAAACCAAGGAGGGATTATATGAGTGGTTAGTCATTCCTTTTGGGCTAACCAATGCACTAAACACATTTATGTGGCTTATGAATGAGGTATTGAAATAATTTTAGGAAAAATTGTTATTTTTTATTTGGATGATATTTTGATTTTCAATGAGACATTGGAGGAGCACCTAATGCATATTCGAAGAGTTTTTGAGAAGCTAAGGGACGAGAAGTTGTTGATTAATTTGAAGAAATATAGTTTTGTGAAGAGGGATTTGGTGTATCTAGGATTTTTTGTCTCAGCAAAGGGTCTTAAAATGGATCCAGAGACGGTGAGAGCTATCATTGAATGGCCTACCTCGAGGAGTGTTACAAAGGTAAGATCATTGCATGGTCTACCAATTTTTTATAGAAAGTTTATTAATAATTTTAGTAGTATTTGTGCACCTCTAACTAAAGTAATGAGAGGGAATAGAAAAGATTTTAAATGGACTATAGGAGCAACAAAGAGTTTTGATATGTTGAAGAAGAAAGTCACAAAGCAACCTATTTTGGAACTTTTGAATTTTAATAAGGTCTTTTAGGTAGATTATGATGCTAGTGGCAATGCCATAGGAGTTGTTTTGAGTCAAGAAGTAAGCATGTTGCCTATTTTAGTGAGAAGTTGAATGATTCTAAGAAGAAATATTATGTCTATGATCAGGAGTTTTATGCTATAGTTCAGGCTTTGAATAAATGGAGACACTATTTGTTACCAAAAGAATTTTTTTTATATATTGATCATCAGGCTTTGCAATTTCTTAATGAAACATAAGGAAATAGGAGGAAGTTCCTAAAACCCTTTTGTAGTTTAGGGTTTCGGGTTGAAACCGGAATCTGCCACTGGTACACTAGGATCTATAGAGAATGCTTCAAATCTGGTATACTGGGACTCATATGCCACAAGTGGTGATTTAGTCTTGATATCAGGGTTGATCTAAAACTCTGATATCCTATACTGATCTCCTGTAGCTTCTCTCCTTTCCGATCTTTGAGTTTGAAACACCAAATTTTGTCCTGTAGGTGATTTTCCATGATCTTACAATGTAGATGACAAATTTGACAACTTTTCTCCAATCTTGCTCTCTAATGGATCCTCAACCTAGATCTACAAATCACACATCAATGAGAGGGGAAAATGTTGTTTTATTAGTGGATAGGTATTTTCCTTGGTAAAACCCCGTTTCTAGTGTTATATATATGAGCAATGGTATTATAACTTGATTGTTGTGAAACATTATTCTTAGCTAGTTCAAGGGTAAAAATGGGTTTGTTTGAAGGTGGGGAAAGGATGAGTTGAGGTCAGATCACATTGAATTCTCTTTGTTTCAGTTTGTTATAGCAAGAATTAGTGGATGAACCTTGTAAGATGAAGTCCTCAAGGGCTTCATCTAACATGTCAAAGTCATCACTACTAAAAGGCTTGAAGGTTAGATTAACTTGAAAAAAGAGATTTGACATACTCAATAACTATTCTTTCTCCAAGTGGCTCATTGATTTATAGGTGTTTTTGGTTTTGTTTTCTAGTGAACGCCAAATATAATCTAAGCTTATTGAACTATGAACAAATGCTGGAAATGAAAAGTGTAGTAATCTAATTCTATCCACAATTGAAATGGAACTGATTTAAGCTAGATCTAATGAAATGCATGAAATAGAAACTGAATAAATTGAAATAGAAATCTAACAACAGTAAACATAACCACAGAAACAAGATTTTAAATGCTATAAAATGTAGTTTCAGATCTAACATGGGACTAAATAGCCCAAAGGGGAATATGAGTCCTAGTTAGGGTTTTTCAAGGGTTCAAATGCTAAAAAATAGTCAACACAGAACTCCCAAAAATTAGGTAAAACCACTTGCACCGGGACTAAATCGCCCAGACGGGCGAATGAGTCCTAGATGAGGGTTTTGACACTAATTTTAGCAAATTCTGAGTGAATGTTAAGGGTTTTGGTTTGTGTGATTTCTAGACTAAGTGCAAATGCAAATTTCAAAGGAAATTCAATGATGCAAGATGCAAAAATCCAACTTATATGAACTTTCACTAATGCAAGATTTAGAATCCCTAAATGCAAGTTAACTAATTCAAGACCTAATCAAAAGTTAATGTAAGCTAGATCTAGGACTATGATGCACTCCAAATCAAAAATAAGGTGTTCTAAAGGCTAGGTTCACCAAAATGAAACAAAGGAAATAGGGGTTCCACCTTTTAGGAGATAGAACTACAAAAGGGGTTTAGAACCTTTCTCCTATTTCTTTATGTTTCATTCAAGGAAACCTTAGATATCTCAATCTAGGGATGGAATTAGGGAAAGAGATCTGCAATAAGGTGTCCTCAGGTGTGATTAAAGTCAATAAGGGGGTTCACCACCAAGCAAAGTCTTGGAAAGAAGAAGATGCAATGATATGAAAACCTAACTATACAACCTAAGATATGAAACTAAAAAATTAGAATAATGAACTGAGAAAGGATAGAGGGACACCTGGAAAACTGAAGAGGCTTGGAACAAGGTTTGCAACCCCAAAATTCTAACTTTTAATGCACATTGGGACTCATACACCAGTAGGGGCGATTTAGTCCCAGTTTAGGGTTTCTGGGAAAAAGCTGGAATTTCACAGTGACAAGTTTGAATCCTCCGAAATCTGGAAAAAAGTTTTATACCAGGACTCATATGCCACAAGTGGCATATTAGTCTCATTCTACTTTTTCAAAAAGTGAAGATCTGAATGTTTTCTCCTATCTCTGTTCTTTCTTCCAAACTTTGTTTTAGGGTCCAAACATGCTAAAAACTTGCAAAACAAAATATTGAATTGATTTGCTTATGAGGGGTTTGCCTCAGTCAAACCCCTAGTTTGGTACTTAAACCTTAATGGCAAGAATAGATATTGAAATTAAATGTGTGAGTGTCCTAATCTTAAGTGCATCTAAGATTAAGATATCTATAGTGCAATGAAACCCTATCCTAATGTGCTAGAACAAGATGCATGAATGAAATATGAAGACAATGACTCACTTTGGGAGATCTCTAATTACCCTAATAAGACACAATAATGCATGTACCTTCCTTTAGGCTGAAAGTAGAGTGATAATGGAGGATGGAATTACTTAGGAAACAAGTCATTAGGCTTGGTTCAATGGCTAGTTACATCTCCCCAACCTAGAATTCATCATGATTCTCTATAGGAAACCATCATCAATCCTTGACAATGCTAGATCTTGAATGAAAGTGAGCTTGAAGACCTACAAAAACACTATAATGTTGCTCCAAGACTTCAACTTTGCTTGCCACTTGCTCTTGAATGATCTTGCAAATCTCTTTTGAAGACTCTTGCTTGTAAACTCTAGGATTACATAGCTCTTTTTCTCTAAGTGAAATAATGATTTGAAACCTTATTTATATTGGCACTTCATCTAATTTACCGTTTATTAGATCCCAAATACCGAAATTAACCAAAAATTTGAATTAAAACCCTTAATTTCCCACTTAAACCCTATAAAGGGGACACATGAGACTCATACGCCCAAGGTAGTGTATAGGTCCCACCAAGGGGGACTCATATTCCCAAGGTGGTGTATGAGTCCCACCCTAGTTTTTCGGGGTGAGAAAATTTTGGGTTGTTAGAAAATTAAATGTATTTGTTGATTTTGTTAGGATTTCAACTTAAATAAGCCTTGAGATCTGAAATAAAGGGTCTTAGGGGCCTATTAATGATGATTTAAAGGGTCATGAATGCAAGGGTACTAAAATAGGTCCAAACTAAGTGTGAAATTGTACCATATCCAATAAGGGAGTACAATTTTCTACACTACACTTAATAGTCAAGGAAAGTTGAATCAAAGGCACTTAAAATGGGTTGAGTTTTTGTAGAGTTATACTTTTGTTTTGAAGCATAGGAGTGGAAGGTCAAACAGAGTTACAGATGCCTTGAGTAGAAGGAATTTTTTTTTGATAGAGATGAATATAGAGGTTGTTGGGTTCAATGAACTCAAGAGTTTGTATCCTAAAGATCCAGACTTTGCAGAAGCTTGGAAGGCTTGTTTGGAACCTGTTACATAGGATAGGACAAGCTGGTTGGATTTCTTAATCCAAGATGGGATGTTTTTTAGAGGAAGCCAATTATGCATTCCAAGGAGTTCTATGAGGGAGAATCTAATCAAGGAGAAGCATAGTGGAGGATTGGTAGGACATTTTGGTCGAGATAAGACCATTGCTCTTGTTAGTGAGAATTATTACTGGACATAGTTACAACAAGATGTGAAAAAGTTTGTGCAGAGTTGTAGAGTATATCAGATGGTGAAAGGAACAAGTCAGAATATTGGATTGTATCATCCATTACTTGTACCTGAAAGGCCATGGGAGGACATTAGCATGGATTTTTTTCTTGGATTGTCAAGGACACAGAGAGGACATGGTTCCATATTTGTGGTGGTGGATCGATTTTCAAAGATGACACATTTCATTCCATGTCATAAGAACAGTGATGTTATTCATTTTGCAGAGTTGTTTTTCAAAGAGGTGGTGAGACTACATGGTCTATCGAAGAGTATAGTTTTAGACAGATATATAAATTTGTTGGTTATTTCTAGAGGACATTATGGAAGAAGTTCAAGACATATTTGAAGTTAAATTCTACACACCATCCATAGACTGATGGACAAACAGAGGTGGTGAATAGGAGTTTGGGTAACCTGTTAAGATGCTTAGTAGGAGATAATCCCAAGGAATAGGATTTGATTATACCACAGGTAGAATTTGCTTACAACAATTTTTTCAACAGGAGCACTGGTAAATCACCATTCTAGATTGTGCATGGGAGTATTCTAAGAACTTCTTCTAAACTAAGAAAGATGGATAAGGGGGAGAAGAGTAGTGCTGAGGCTAAATATTTTGTTGAGCACCTAAAGAATTTGCACGAAGAGGTGAAGAAACATATCAATAAAATGAACTCACAATATAAGGCTAAGGCATATCAGAAAAGGAGATGTAAGGAGTTCCAAGTAGGAGATGAAGTCATGGTTCATTTGTGAAAGGAGAGGTTTCCAGTTGGTACATACAACAAGTTAAAGATGAAGAAGTTTGGACCATGCAAGATCCTGAAGAAGCATGATTCATTAAATGCATATGAGGTAGAGTTGTCTGATGAAATTCATATTTCACCTATGTTTAACATTTCATATTTAACAGAATAACATGAAGGAGGAATTGATGAAGAAATAATAGAAGCACAGTGGAATATTCCAACACCTACTTCAGTAAAGGAGTGATGAGTCTAGTTTATGGTTTAATTTTGGTAGAATTTATGATCTATTTGTTGAAGTTGTCATGGACCTTGATGTTTGAATGTTGATATTTCCTCAAAACCATAGACATTGGGCCTAAATTTATTTATACAAATCTTTAATGAAATTGGCATGTTTATGGATTATCTGTGTTAATTATACATGTGGATTAATGAATGTTCTTTAAGATAGTTACAGATATGTGATTATTATGCGTACTAATATTGCCATGCAGATATGATTAGAGGCCACTAAATTGAGAAGATTCCACCAGCTGGTCATTCACCATAATGGTTAACAAAGTGGTCATGCAAAGGTCAACAAAGGGAAGACTATCGACGGTGGGAGATTCCCCATGCAAATCGAGTCGTAACCGCCTTGTAAATGGTCTTAATTATCCATTGAGAAAATATAGGTGTTACTATTGTGCTAAATCTGCGTTGAGGCAAGCATGTCTAACCAAATTCCATGCATGCATAATCGCCTCTCCACTTTCTTTGTTTTCCCTAAAATGGCGTCCTCCCAATTCATGGAGTTGACCGCCTTGTTTAGTTAGTAGTATAAATAAGACTCAGATGCTCCTTCTCAAGAGGTTGCACGATCTGATGATGTACTTGAATTCTTAGTTTTGAGTAATACAGTTACATTGCTCTATTGTAATCATGTTTTCCAATGAATAAAATGAATATATAAGTCTGTGCATCTAAGTTTACATTAGTTTTAGCGGATACTCATCCAAGGGAACCCACTTGGTGAGAATTTTGTCCTTTAGTTTAATTTAGTTTAGTTATTACTTTATGTTCAGTAATTAGTTAAGAATTTGGCATTGATTGTTCCTATAGCCACTCGAATTCCATTCTATGACCGTTCCTGTAGCCAAAGTAGACAGAGTAGTTTCCCGTTTGTTTGCTCAGATTTTCGTTTTTGTCATGCATTTCAACTTAGTATAGTTTTCGGTTGATGTTCAACACTTGTGTTATTTCTTTCTAATCAATTTACCTTCAACATTATGTTTTTCTTAGTTGTAGAATGAATATGGCTACCTTGGATCCTTAGTGCACATATTGTGCTGACCCATTTCAAGTTCACGTCTCTTGGTTGACAAGTTAAATGCACCTTCATGATGATTGAAATGTTTATTCAGTTTAGATGTTCAATCTTTGAATCACAGCTGTAAGGGCTTAGATGTTAAATATTGTTGGAGTCCAACATTTTTGGCACCGTTGTCGGGGATGGTGTCAAACTAGGGAGTTCTTTGGAGTCATTGATAGTTTTTCTTGCTGTAGTATTTCTGAAAGTTGTTCTTAATATATCCCTCATTTAGGAAAGTAATGATCCACTATTCTTTTGCCAATTTTTTGTGTGAGTTGGCTGATAGTGAGTTGATACTGCATGCATAGAGGAAGGAGGAGAGATGCTCATGGGAGATTCTTTCCTAACAATCCTGATCCATTCTAGCTAGTTGAATATCAGAACCTGCAAAGAGAAGAAGAAGAAGATCCACACCCTTTTGCTAATGCATTTCCTGATCTGACTAGTTCTTAAATTTCCTCTGAAGATCAAAATCAGCTTGAGAATCCCCTTGCTTTGGAACTACATCAAACAGGAATGGGTGATGCAAATAGAAACAGACCTAACCAACCAGCTTTTCATTTCCCCATTTCTCATTAGAATGAAGTAGACAACCTAAAAAATATCCCTGCTTCAATCCTTCCTAAGTTCTATGGACTTGTCACAAAATATCTTAATACCTTCTTGTTCAAGTTTGACATACTCTGCAGGAGTTATGACTATACCACCGATGCCCATAGGCTTAAACTATTTCCTACCACCTTGAAAGAGGTTGCATTAAGATGGTTCATGAGCCTAGGAAGAAATACTATGGAGACATGGGATGATATGAAGACAAAATTCCTTGAGAAATACAAGGAGTATTGCAAGGGAAATGACATGAGAGGAGATGATATTTTTAGGATGCAGTTAAAGGAAAATGAGAGCCTGGAGAATTACATTCAAGGTTTCTATTTTTCCTACAAAAATATCCACACCATACACTTAATGAAGACTCACAAAAGTTGCTTTTCTTGAGAGGAATTAATGACAGTTGCACTAAAGCCTTAGACCTGATGGGAGGAGGAGATATCTCCCAAGTTCCTTGGGAGGATATCGAGAAGATATTACAGAACTACTCTAGGGAAGCTTCAAAGAAAGGGAGAGCTTACCAATCTTCTATGGGTAAGTCATCTACCAGTGGAGTTTCAAGAATGGAGATTACTCATTTGTTGACAGACTTCAAGCAAGACATTATAAAAAATCTAGCTACTCAGTTGGATACACTTCAGGCCAAGAAGAAACAAGAGGAGGCAGAGGCAATGTTGGAAGAATATTGCCCTCATTGCAAACAAAAGAAGGACTGCAGATGCAAGATGATAGTTAATATTGACAACAAGCAGATTGCACCTGAGTTCAAGCCAATCCAAGTTGAAGAAGATCAAGTCTACTATGTTTCACAAAGGAGGCCATGGGCTCCAAGACAAGGTATGCCACCAAATCCACTCTCTTTTGTTGGGCCATATTTCAATTCTTATTCATCCGGTAACCAATGGCAACCCCCATATCCATCCAACTATGGAAGATATCCACCACAACCTTGGAGTAACCCTCCAAATACCTAACCTGATCATCAAAACTCTCCACCCCAATGGCAGCAACCTCAGGGGAATTGGCAGCAGTTTCAAGGAAATTGGCAGCCACCTCCAGGAAATTGGTAGCAAACAAATCAATGGAGGGGAGGACAACAATGGCCAAACCAACCAAATAGTTACATGCAACCACCTTCTTAGCCCCAACAACCTGCTATAATGTATCCTCCTGCTAGTTCAAGTTCAAATACACCTAAACCTACTTAGCTACCAGCTTAGCCCACACCCAATCCAAATAAAAAATCACATCAGTAGCCAATATACTCTGTTGATTCAAATCAATTCCCTGCATATATGTTGTGAGTGTGAGTGACATCCACTTGCATTCAGAAACTACTTTGCCAGCCCCTTCCACACCCATTATCACTGAGCTTCCTAAGGAAGAAGAGGAACCTCTAAATGATATCATTTAGCCAAGTGCACCTAAAAATCCTGAACCAGTTCCAATCAAGCAGACTGAACAAGAACCACCATTTCCTCAAAGATTGGAAGTTGCCAAGAAAAAGGAAGAAAAGGAGGACACAACCTTTGACATTATAGATCAGTTGAAGCATATATGTGTCCAGATACCCCTATTTCATGCCATAAAAGATGTTCCAATCTATGGCAAGGAAATTAAGGAAGCATGCCTTAAGAAGCTAGGTAGGAAGAAGAAAGACCCCACTACGGTTCATGTGGTGGGACAACTAGCTGACATCATGCTTGGGAAAGTGACTGTTCCCAAATATAATGATCCAGGGAGTCCTATGGTAGGAGTTGTCATAAATGGGATCCAGATAAAGAATGCTCTGATTGACTTGGGAGCAACAATAAATGTAATGACCAAGGATATCCTACAACAACTAAATGTTGCAAGCATGAGACCTACTACTATCCTACAACTTGTTGATAGTTCAACCGTTAAACCTGATGGTGTAGTGGAGGACCTTGTGGTCACTCTGGACTCATGGGAGTACCCAATAGATTTCATGATTCTTTCTCCTAAAGACACACTCAGTGGGTACCCTATCATTCTAGGAAGACCATGGTTAGAAACAATAGATGCATATATTGGATGCAGGACAGGAGACATGACCATTTTTTATGGAAAGAGCACCAAAAATCATGTTCTCTACCCTCTTGCTCAGCCATCCCATGATCTGGATAATTCTATATGGCCACATGTTGGTGAAGAGGCTGAGAAAGTTAATTATGTGGCGCAACTTATGATGTTAGGTAGAAGCTCTTTCATGCAGCTTCAAGATGAAGATTAAGTGTTGGCTAACATCATTTAGAATCATTGTGAAGTGGAGGAAGCATCATCTTCTCATTCTACTATTCTAGTCAAGACACTTCTACCTGCTCTTCCTGCAGCCGCTCTTCTTGTAGACACTCTTCCTGCAACCAAACTTCCTGCAGCAATAGGTATGTCTCATACATTACTTCCGCATGAACTCAAACTACCAAGCATTAGTGAAGCACCCATGATAGAGATAACTCCACAAGTGCAAGTGGCAGAAGGAAAACATCTGCACATCAACAACAAATTGAGTGAAGAACAACAGTTGTCATTGACAACCTTACTGAAGACACACCAACATGCATTTGCATGGGACTATCATGATATGAAGGGATTGGACCCTAAGCTTTGCACTCATAGAATTTACATCAGAGATGATTGCACCCCAGTGAGACAGCCACAAAGAAGAATTAACCTTGCACTAAGACAAATTGTAAAAGGAGAACTACAGAAATTGCTAGATGTAGGATTTATCTACCCCATCTCAGATAGCCAGTGGGTGTCTCCATTGGTGATTGTGCCCAAAAAGGGAGGGAAGTGGTGAGTTTTTGTTGATTACAGGGAACTCAATGCTACCACCAAAAAGGACCATTTTCCCTTACCCTTCATGGATCAAGTTTTGGACTCACTTGCAGGAAAATAATACTTTTCTTTTCTAGATGATTTCAACAGCTACAACCAAATCCAAATTGCACCTGAGGACCAGGAGAAGACCACCTTTACCTGTCCATGGGGAACCTATCCCTACTCAGTACTTCCATTTGGCTTATGTGATTCACCTGCAACTTTTTAGAGGGTAGTCATTAGCATATTTTTAGACATTTCTCATGATCGCATGGAAATTTATATGGATGATTTCACCACCTATGGTGTTGATTTCAATGAAGCATTAGAGAATCTCAAGAGAGTCCTACAGAGATGTGAAGACCAAAATCTATCTTTAAACAGTGAAAAGTGTTTCATGATGATGCGGGAAGGTGTAGTTCTTGGCCACTACATCTCTCACAAAAGAATTCAAATAGATCCTACAAAGATTGAGGTGATCACAAATCTGCCCACACCTACAAAACAAAAAGATGTTAGGAGTTTCTTGGGACATGTAGGCTACTATAGGTGGTTCGTCAAGGATTTCAGCAAAATAGCAGCACCATTGTATGCCCTTCTCACCAAAGATGTTGAATTTCAATGGACAAAAGACTATGACAAAGCATTTTCTAATTTGAAGGCAGCTTTGACTCATGCTCCTGTACTCAAAGGACCTAATTTGGAGCTTCATTTTCACAACCATACAGATGCATCACACTATGCTATAGGAGTCATCCTAGGATAGAAAGGAGCTGTTGAAAATGCTATTTATTTCGTCAGCAAAAACTTGCAAGGAGCTTAATTCAATTATACAGTGACAAAAAAAGAAATGTTGGCAGTAATCTATGCCCTAAACAAATTCAGGCACTACATAACAAGCTATCAGATCTTTGTGTACATCGATCATGCAACCATTAGATACCTCATGAATAAACCCTTGATCACAGGTAGGCTAGAAAGATGGTTATTGTTGATGTAGGAGTTTGACATAACCATTGTAGATAAACCAGGGAAGGCCAATGTTGTTGCAAATTTTCTTTCTGGTGCAGCAACACCTAGTTCACTAGTTGCCTCCCATAGGAAAAAATTTCAAAATTGAATGATTCATGTAAAAGGTCATGTAAAGTTTATTTCAAATGTATGGGAGTCCTAAATAGGTCCTTAGGTGGTCACACACAAAAAAAAAGATTTCCAAATGTTGCTAAAGATGGGAAAAATTGTCAATAATGTAAAAAGATGAGAAAAGGTAAAAATTTGGAATATCAAAGGTCATGGGTAGTTAGAGTTGGTTTCAACCGATGAGGGAAGTTGTAAAGCCTTTAAAAATGCATTATGCCTCGTTTCCAAAGCACGGGAGGTTGTATAATCATATAATGAATTGGTGGAAATAAGATTTCATGAATAAACTCTGTCTATTTCACAAAAATCATTGTATAACAGATGTTTCAGAGCAAAGTACAACTTTGTACGGTCTTGATTACACGTGTGGATGTTTTTAATTGATAACCCTACCAATCCCCCTCATTTTCCTTTTTTTTCATCTTATTTCATGCAATTTTGAGTTAGTTAAGGTTATTTTTCTGAAATCTGGCAAAACCATGTCTAGGGTATACAGTGGCACAATAAATTGTATTTATTTCTTTTTACCTGGTGTAAATTCCTAATATTTGATAAGATGACTCCTTGGGGCATATGATAACATATTCTAAAGGTGGTGAATCCTAGAGAATATGGTCAGCATGATAAAAGATTCGAGTTTCAGTCTGGAAACATAGTTTTAAGGCAATTAGAGAAGCCAAGGACCTAGGGTTTGTGCAATAAGGTTGTAAATGAACTTTTGATGGTTTGGGTAGCATAAGCAAGTCCAACCTAAATTTTTTGAATCATTTTCAGGACATTTGAAGGGTTGGAAGGCTTATTTTCATTAAATCCCTATTTGTGAAGCCTTAAAAGGCATACAATGAGGGTTATAAAGTTTAATGCATCAATGATTGATTCTCTAGGAATAAATGTTGGAATTGGTAGTTTGAAGGCATTTACAAAGACTATTTTTGGTTAAGGATAGCTTTGGAGGCATTTAAAGATTACTTGCTTTGTTAAAATGGGCTAATTGGGGCTTCAAGGATAGCGGTGGTGTATTAAATACATATGGAGTATGCAAAGTTACTTTGTATTTAAAGGGAAATCACCTGTTTAAGGGTTTGCTATCCTACAATAGTGTAAGTCCTTGGGTGTATAGGTTTGTTTTGACTGATGAAATAGAGTTGAGTTGCCATGGATTTGTATTGAATGTGTCAAAAGGATGATAATGACAATGTCTAAATGCTTGTACAAAGGTTAGAAGGCAAAATATGTTGTTTTTGTTGATTTGGTTTAATGGTTCCAATGTGGAAAAGGGTATGTTGACTGCAAGCTGATAGATCAGTGATTTGTGTGTGAGTATTGGTTTGATTACAGTCAAGAATATGCTATTTTATAGAGTCTTCGATGTATAGGTAAGGGTTGGTAACAAGAATTCTTGATTATTTGTTGTTTTGCCATGTAAGTTGTATTGAAAGGTGGATTAGTGATTCAAGATAAAATTGAAGATTTTGTGTTTCAAATCAGGTCATTACTGTCAAGTTGAGGCTGGTTAGTTGCATTTGTATTTGATAATGGTGTGGATTGCTGAATTGGTCAATTGTTGATTGGTAACTTTGTGAAGAAACAAGTGGAATGGTGTATGATTTTTGGTGAAAGAATAAAGATTTTTTGGTGTTTTGAATTTGATCTTCTCCATGTGAAGTTTGGGTTAGAAGAACCCCTGAAGAATTGATGTTGTTGATTGATGCTCTTGCATCACTTTCAAGGCTGACTACATCAGAAGAAAATCAGGTCATAGATGATTCTTTCCCTGATGAGCACTTATTTTCCATGAGTGTGCAAACACCCTGGTATGCCGACATAGCTAACTATCTGGTCACAGAGAGAGTTCCTCCCCACTTCTCTCCAAAAGAGAGAAGGGTGCTCATTGAAAAATCATTTCCTTTTTCATGGATTGCAGTATGTTTGTTTTACACTAGGCCAAACCATGTCATGAGGAGATGTGTGAGATAAGATGAGACATATGATATTTTGCATGCATGCCACAATGAACCATGTGGAGGACATTTTGCATCCAAGAGGACAACGATGAAGATTCTAAATATAGGATATTATTGGCCAACACTCCACAAGGATGCAGGGAGATATACGAGAAAGTGTGATAGATGCCAGAGGATGGGCAGGCCAACCAAATCTGATGAGATGCCACTTTACCCTCAGGTAGTAATCACTCCATTTGACAAATGGGGACTAGATTTTGTAGGACCCATTGACCCTCCATCAAATGGTAAGTCTTATATCTTGGTATCCACTGATTATGTAACCAAGTGGGTAGAAATTAAGGCCATGAAGCATGCAAGAGATAATAAGGTTGTTGAATTTCTTTATGAGAATATTTTCACAAGGTATGGAGTTCCAAGAGAGATAGCGACTGATCAAGGGGCTCAATTCACATCAACACTTGTTGCGGCACTAGTCAATGAGTACAACATAAGACACAGGAAGTACACTCCTTATCACCCTTAGGCCAATGGCCAAGTTGAGGTGACCAACCGGGAGATTGAATTCATTCTGACCAAAACAATGGCTATTCATAAAAAGGATTGGGAAAACAAGTCGCCAGAAGTTGTCTGGGCCAATAGGACAACTTAGAAAATAAATACAGGCTTCACTCCTTTTGAGTTGTTGTATGGAAGGACAGCTATGATGCCCATTGAATTTGAACATAAGACTCTTAGGACTGTAGTGGACTTGGGGATGGATATCTCTAAGGCACAAAGAGAAAGAATCATGCAGTTGAATGCTTTGGATGAGATGAGGAGAGAAGCCTTGCATCACACAAAGGTAGTGCAGAATCAGAGAATAAGGTGGCATGAAAAATTCATCAAGGACAAGAAATTCCATCCAGGCGACTGGGCACTACTCTATGACTCAAGGTATCAAGATAATGTAATAAAATTGCAGACAAGGTGGCTAGGACCATATGAGGTTGTTGAAGTCTTCCCCAATGGTGTTGTTCAAATTACTACCATTGACCCTGTCAGATTCAAGTTGCTTGTCAATGGTCATCGTCTCATATTGTATCACAAGCCAACTTCCAAAGAGGAGTTCCTGCAACAATTCACTCAACATGCAACACCCAAGCTTCCTGCAGCCAAGGGAAGTAGACCTAGTGTCCCTCCTTCTGGCTAACTAAGGTATGTACCTTTTCATAATAAAGACTTCCACTCCTATGGGAGTCCACTTCTTCACCCATCCACCCATCCGCCCATCCATATCCACCTTTCTCTCTCTTCCATCGCTTCACTTAATTCCACTTCACTTCATTCCACCTCATTTTCATTAATTGCTCAACTTATTTCTTAAAAGGCGACCGGTACTTTCTCCACAATCTTTGCAAACGAATCTTCCACAAATCCAGGTATGTACACATTAATTGCTATATCTTAATTATCTTCAGTGCATTCATTTAATTGTTGTGAATTAATATGGACGTTCACCATAGCATGCCATTATTCCCTGTCCCTGTCAAATCATTACCACCTCACATGTGAGGAAACATGCTCAAATTTAGGTTGGGGGGGGGAGATGTGAGTACTTTTCCCACGTGTCAGTCCATGCTAGTCTACATCAACAAAGTTTAAATCGAGCCAATTTGAATTCTAAGTGAGATGACGACTCGTATGTGTGAGGTGACACCAACCGCCACCACCATTTTTCTCCATCTTAACCTTCCATTATTACTCCTTTACTACCATTATTTATCATGTCATAATCTTAAGTTGCCAAAAGGTAAAACAGAAAGGGAAAATTCAGATGACATTGGCGTTGGAAATTTGGCAGTGTTGTAAGAAGGAAAACTTTACAGAGTGATTGTTGATTGTAGACAATGGGAGGTGGGTTAATTTGAAATGAACCCACGGTTCACGATGTATTACTGTAGGATGCACCTTGCCAGGCTGAATTCAAAAACTGCGGGTGATTAGACTATTTCATAAAGTTGAATGGTTTTAATGAAGACATTGCATTAGAATTTTCCCAGACATTGTCTAAGGGAAAGGCCACGGTAAAAGGGCTGGAGGTCATGGAAATTGAAGAAAGGATTGCAGAAGTTACAAGGTTGCCTGCTGATGGTGAAAATTACCCTGCTTCCAGAGACGCCAGGTCAGCTAGGGCCAAATTTATAGAACCTAGTGACCCTCCATTGAGCGTGGACAAACAAGATGCGAAGAGAACCTCTCTGCCCGAGCCATGGAAGCAAGTAGTTGTTTATGTTATAAAATATATCACCTGTGAAGGTTGCCAATCGAATCTACATTTCGTGCACTTCAAACTCTTGAATCACATGAGGCATGGAAGGATGATGAATGTGTCAAATGTGCTATACCACCTTCTTTTAGTCATGGCAGTTGAGACTCATAAAGGTAGGGACAATTCCGTTTCCCACCATTGTTTGATTAAATTGTTAGTTGAGAAGTCTCTGCATGATGTGTCTGAGATGACTTGGGAAGAATTCATAAATATTGATCAAATTAGACCAGAGCATTTGCGACCTATGGTTTTACCTCAACTTCGTAGGTCTAGCAGGAGATTGAGCATGGCTGAAGCCACTCCTGGTGCTTCAACCTCTGGCATGGGCCCTAGTGTAAACCCTCCTGCAGTAGAACAAACCATAGAGATTAGTTCTTCTAAGATAGAGCACTCAGACAAAGAAAGTTCCTCTCTAGATTCTGATGATGGTGTTCCTCTTGGCATCCTGATGAGAACTAGGGCAAAGAAGAGAGAAGCAGAAATAAGAAAAGGAAAAGCTAAAAATCAGCCGATAGAAAAAGAAGTACCAAGCTCTAAGAAGCAGAAGGCTGACGTTGTTCATCCTGTAGCCAAAGAAAAATGTGAAATCCCTCCTAGAAAAGCAAGACCAACTAGGCCAGCCTTTGATATGCCTTTGCAAGAAAGCCCTAAGTCTAGAGAAACATCACAGGGGGACACAGAAGCTCCAATGGGGTAGGTGAATGTTGAGGAAGAGGACATATTTGAGAAAGCCGCAAACATAACACTGGCAAATCTTGCTGATATTGCAGAACAAGTTGAGAATCAAGGGTATGAAGAAAATCAGGAGTTCCTGCAGGAAGAGTTCCTGCAGCATGAGCAAGAATAGGAATAAGAGGCCCTACAACCAAAATTGGGAGAACAATCAGTACCCCTACAGTCAAAATTGACTAAACAACCCGAATCCCTGTAGTTGGTACTATATGAAGAGCAAGCATCAGTGTCAGGAAAAATGTTGGTAGGAATACATAACCCCCCTGATTTTACTGTACAAACAACAATTCTAATTTTTTGGAAAGAGATGCAAAGAAGGGAAGAAGAATGGAAGGAGGAGAAACACAGGCTGAAAAAGGAAATTCAAAAGACAGATGAGGAGATTGAAGACAAGGATGCATAAATTGCTACTTTAAAGAAGGTGGACGATATGACATCCTTGGTACCTCAGATATTAGAATGTAGGACCCCTCTAAGGGTCTATGCTCTACATTTGAAGAAGAAATATCTTTCTTTTAAGCTGCAAGGATTGTCTCAAGTTTGAATGCTTCCATTGAGACTCCTATTGAATTTTTCAATGCTTATCGGATTGCTTCCCCTGAGATGAAGAATTTATTGTGTGAATTATATTTGCATAATTATGTTGTGACTCAAGACCATGATTAGAATCCATTGTTTTATGTTGGGGATGTCCAATTAAGGGAATTTATGTCTTGGGTACATAATGAGATCGGTTGGGGATAGCAATAGGAATCCAACATCCCTTTGCCCATCAGGGTTGAATCAAGAAACCCAAAGGACATTTATAGGGATTGGCACATAATTATTTTCAGACCTGGCTATGGTAATAGGATCATGCCTTGGATAGAAGCAGTTTATAGTGAATATGAAGTGGTGGCAAAAGAAAAAGAGGAAACTATGAAGAGATACATGTCACAAAGATGGAACAACCTAACTAATGAGCTAAAAAAAGTTGAGCCCCACTCTATACAGAACTATGTTGCAACACTTAAAATAATTGATAGATATATACAGATTGGAAGGACAAAGGGATGATTTTGGCTTCCACTAACTTTTCAGCCACCCATCCTGATGTGGCATGTCCCAAATTTCAGGTATTACCACTATGATATTGCCACAGAGAGACAAAGATGGAATAGATTGGACAAAAAACAAGGGTTCTATTGGAATCATGATTCATGCACAACAAACATTGATGTAGGACAGTTGGCGGTTGCAAATTTCAAGGCATTGACTAAGCAGAAGAACAACCCTTCCCCTGTTGAAGGACCAGAAAAACCTTAGGTTAGGGGGAGTGATGAGTCTAGTTTATGGTTTAATTTTGGTAGAATTTATGATCTATTTTCTGAAGTTGTCATGGACCTTGATGTTTGAATGTTGATATTTCCTCAAAACCATAGACATTGGGCCTAAATTTATTTCTACAAATTTTTAATGACATTGACATGTTATATGGACTATCTATGTTAATTCTACATGTGGATTAATGAATGTTCTTTAAGATAGTTACATATATGCGATTATTGTGTGTACTAATATTGCCATGCAGATATGATTAGAGGCCACTAAATTAAGAAGATTATGTCAGCTGGTCATTCACCATAACGGTTAACAAAGTGGTCATGCAAAGGTCAACGAAGGGAAGACTATCGATGGCAGGAGATTCCCCATGCAAATCGAGTTGTAACCGCCTTGTAAATGGTCTTAATTGTCTGTTGAGCGAATATAGGCGTTGTTGTTGTGCTAAATCTGCATTGAGGCAAGCACGTCTGACCAAATTCTATGCATGCGTAACCGCCTCTCCACTTTCTCTGCTTTCCCTAAAATGTACATGAGATGCCTTTCTTATAAAGGAAAGATTGTGAGATAGGATTAGACAAGATTGTGACATGTGTCGTAATCCTATGTTATGAGACAACTACCTCAACATTATTAAATGACTTAAAACACAAGTATTAAATGCTATAATAAGATATGATAAGATCACATGACACCTAAGACTTCTAGAAATATTCTTAGGACCTAAGTAAACTTAACATGTAAATAGGACCTATAAGAGAACTAGTTAGGTAGAATACCTATTTACACCAACAAATTTTACAATGACATGGATTTCAATATTTAGAAGGTAATGTCTCAACTTATGTGTTGCAAACACAAGAGCTAGACATTGTTTCTCAATTTTTGCTTATTGAACCTCATAATCAAGTAAAGTACGATTGATATAATATACAACATACTCTTTACCATTGTCATCATGTTGCACCATTAATGCTACAAGTATTGGATGAAGCATAAGTGTAAAGAAGGAAAGGTCATCCCAAGATAACTAGTTGTAAGACGAGAGGATTAGCCAAATATTGTTTTAGATCATAAAAATATTTTTGAAGATCCTCGTTCTAATTGAAATGAGAATATTTCTTAATAAGTTGATTGAAAGGGATGGTTTGATCAACTAGTAATGAGACAAACCGACGAATAGCTTGAATCTTCCCTTGTAAACTATGAAGTTGAGAAACATTTTTTGGAGTTTGCATATTGATTATAGCATCAATTTTCTTTGTCTCCACCTTAATACCACAATATGGCACAATAAATTCTAATAATTTACCATTATCGACACCAAAAACATATTTACAAGGATTCAAGTTCATGTTATATTTACGAATTCGTTCAAAAATTTGGAGGATTTTGACATGATCTTGATGCAAGATTGACATGGCCAAGATATCATCGACATAGTCCTCTAAGATATTATAATTGATGTCATTAAATATGAGTATCATTGAACATTGGTATGTCACACCAATTTTCTTTAGTCCAAAAGGTATGGCCACCCAAAAAAAATTTCCCTAGGGTGTAATAAAAGTTGTTTTATATTGACCTTGAGGATTGATGAAAATTTTATTATACCCAAAGAAGCCATCCATAAAGGAGAGTAAGTCATTTCTAATGGTAGAATAAATGATCATGTCAATTTTAGGAAGAGGAAAATTGACTTTCAAAGAATCTTTGTTGAGATCACAAAAATCAATGCACGTTCGAATACGATTGTTGAGTTTAGCGACAAAAACAATATTTGATATCCAAGGTGAATAGTCAATAGGGTGGATAAAGAAACCCTGTAAAAGCTTCTCATTCTCATCCTTAACTAATAATACCACCTTGGGATTCATTTTTTAGATCTTTTGTCTTAGAGGTTTGGCATCAAAATGCAATACAATATTATGCATTAGTACTTTAGGATCAATACTAGACATATATGAATATTACAAAGCAAATAGCTCAAGAAAATCATGTAAAAGAGTATAATTTTCTTTCATTAGAGTCAAGGAAATTTACAATTTGGATAACTTTATCAAGATTAGATAGTTCTATCGAGACATATCTGACAAGAAGAGTACTACAGTCTAGGATATCAAGTGGATGAGGGAATTATTGATGAATTGATGTATCATATGATACATAAGTGTCTTTCCCAAAGTATGCCTCAAAATTTAAACAATAATAATTTGTGATCATGATGTTATCAGGGTAAGTTCTCATAAACTCCCAAGAATTCATCCAAGGACTCATCAATGAAAAAGACATCAAATGAAGGTGTATTAAAAAAGGGATTTGTTTCTATTATTTAAGGATGAATTAGGTTAAGTGAAGATGTAAAATTATTTTGAGATTGAGATATCATATTTGCATTAAAATAGGGTCTACGAGAATTTTTTGTGGGTTTTCAAGGGTGATAACCAAGACCGGCCATTGAATATTATGAATTAGGTTCTATGGGGATCCTGTTACCTTATTCATCTATACTACAACCATTATATCTATATCCAAATTGAGAAAAGTTATTGAAACTACAACTATAAATGGATGACATTTCCTTTGAAGATTTTGGATCACCATAAATGGCCTCATCAAAAGTAGAGGTATAATTAACAAAAAATTTTGAAGTAGGAGAAGTTGTAGTGTTAATATTAGACATTTGAGATGAAGAAAGAGAAGATTGTGTAGATGTCACCAAATCATCCTTCAACTCCTTAGGATTTGATGATGAGATTTTATACTCCCTCTTGAAGGAAAGTGTTAAAAATCTAAATAACCCCAATCATCGCCAAAGAGTGTAGTCGTAGGTAATTTACAAGATCATCAATATCTTTATCATTGGAAGATAATGGTTCCACTTTTGAAGATGAAATCAAAGTAATAAGAGATTTAAAAATAGGAGGTTTATGTCCAACTTCAACTTGTAAGAAAATTTTGGGATTTGGATCCACTTCAACCATATAGAGATTGTTGTTATATGCAAACTTCATGTTGGCAATATGATTATCATTAATGTAAAAAGGGTGGTACAAGGATGTATTGATGTTATTTTTCATAGTGGATCAGTTTCTAGAAGATTGGTGAAGGTTAATGAAGAAAAGAGCATGTTTTGCAATGTTGCTCAAAATGTTGCAATATTATCATGAGATATTGACAGGTTATTGTAGAGGTTATTTCCAAAGGTCTACTAAGAAATCAGATAGCAAATTTGATATGGGTTTTTCGTGGTCATTCCAGTAGTGAGATTCACACATTAGATGATGAAGTAGGAGCTCAAAATGAATTATATTTGTTCTCTAGTCTGATTAGGGTTTATCAAAGAAACCCTAGGTGTATTAGTCATAGCACCTAAAGAATTTTATGTTTTGATGTTGACTAGATTTTGGTCATTACCGATAACTTAAGTTATAACTTAAGCCCTTTGGATCGTTCTGCAACCAACCTCTTTTCCTGACGAGATATTGAAGATTTTATATTTCCTAAGTCCAAGGGTTAAATATTTTCCCATTGTAACATCCCTTGGCATCACATTTTGAGTTTACATCGGGATGAGATAATTTGTGATGTAGGATAAGGATTGGAGGATACATGTCAACTTCCTATTGCAGTGCTTAGACTCTTCGCATCACATTTTCATTCTTCAAGTGCAAAGAAAACTTGTGTATGCAAACGTGTCCCTGATGATGTTGGCTAGACAAGTGTCTGATAATGATTACATCGCTCAGTTGATTCACATCATAATTGTGAATCACCCTAACAAGGTCATATTTGCAATATGCGATGGTGAGTGGAGTATGACATAAGCAGACATGTGGCGACCATTCATTATGTCACAAAATTTATATGCATCGCGGTTTACATTCTTAAGTACAAGTCAAAAACATGGTAGGCATATGAAATGCGATGATAGGCAGCATGCACTCATTGCATTGCTTAGTTCCTTTGCATTGTATTTTCTGCATTTGTTGGCACTTTCATGGAATTTGCTTACGCGCAGTATGCATGAAGTTGTAGATAAAAAGAGGAAGGTGAAGTGATATATCGACACTTTCATGTTGCCATTAGGCAATAAGCTAGTAGTTTCTCATTGCATCACACAACTCCTTCACATTGCAAAAATGGTTTTCAAGCCCTAAGTAGAAAAGTGATAGGCATAATGCATGTGATAGAGATCAATGACATAGATTTAAAAGAATTCTAATCTGATGGTCGTGTTTTAAAGTTTGAGTGGATGAATAGGAAGTGTTACCTAATGGTGCAAAGATGAAGTCAATGACCCTTATTCAAAGATTTGATTCTGCAATGGCTAGGTGGTGGAACAAAAAGTGTAAGCAGTGGAAACAATTATGAACCGACATAGAAGGAAAAATTAATTATTGTAACTACTCCAGCTACTTGCTTTGATTGGTGATGAGATGTGTAGACGGTGGAGAAAGGCATAAATAGTCAGAAAATTAGATATAGATCGATTATGCAAGGAATGGAATTTAATACGTATCTAATCTAGGGTTTGATAGTTGCTAAAATTAGAAAATATAGTGAATTAGGACAATGGTGCATGGCTAAAGGTATGAGTTCTTTTTTGTGAAGGTATGAGAATTAAGACAAGCAAAAATTTGTCTAAGTGTGTATAATGCAAGTAATGTAGATGAGAGAGTGACCTAGATAAAATATAGTGAATTAGGACAATGGTGCACGGCTCAAGGTATGAGTGCTTGTCTGTGAAGGTTTTCATTTAGAGAGTGGAGAGGTGTGAAACTGTGCAAAGAAGTTGAAAGAGCAAAGCAAAGCAAAAAAATGAATTGATGAAAGGATAGAAGCAAAGTATGAGTAGTTGCAAAATAGGTTTTCAACATTGAATTGGATTCATTTTTGAATAATTTGTAATCAAGAGTTGTTTCTCCATATTGTTATTGTAAATATGATTGGTAGGTGTCATCAGATAGCTAGTTTGGTGCTTAGTTAGGGAGTAGGTGCTTCCTTAGAGTTGGTGTTCTTAAAATAGGGGATTGGTGTCTCCTTAGGGTTGGTGTCCTTAAACATTGTAACCAGTGAAGCTTTTTTGTGAGGCCAGATTAGGACATTAGATCTTAGAAGCTATTCCCATCGTGGTTTTTCCCATATTTTGTTTTCCATGTATATTTGGTGTTATGAGAATTTGTGTGTGTGTGTGAATCTTTGCATGTTTATCTAGTCTACATAAAAGGGTTAAAAGTTAAATTTTATTTGATCTTCTGATTCACCCCCCCCCCTCTTAGTAGATAGTTGTGTTCCAAAAATTGGTATTAAATCCCTAGTTCCTTTGGAGAAGCTTAATCAACTCAGGTAGATCTTGGATAGTGAACACAAGATGGGTAGTCAAGAAGGTTCCTCTTCAGACAAAGCACCTATCTTTGACGGATCAAACTATGCATTCTAGAGCATCAGGATGGAAGTGTATATATCCTCATTAGGGTTTGTTGTATGGATGTCAGTCGTGAAGGGATATACAAGTCTTAATACTCCTCCTACTAATCAAGTTGGGAAGAAAGAATATGAGAAAAATGTTAAGGAAAATAATGCTATTTTGTGTGGGTTGCCATATTCCAAATTTGTCAAAGTTATGCATTATCAAACTGCACATGATGTTTGGGATAAGTTGAAGAACATCTATGAAGGTGATGAAAAAGTAAAGTAGGCAAAGCTACAAACTTTCAAAGTCAAGTTTGAAAGTCTCAAAATGAGTGAAGAAGAAAAGATTGCAGATTATCTTCTTAGAGTTGATGAAATAGTGAATGCTATCAGAGTCCTTGGAGAAGAGATGAAGGATTCAGTTGTTGTCAAAAAGGTTTTAAGTTCCTTTCCATCTAGGTATGACTAATATTTTTGCAATAGAGGAAGCAAGATATTTGGAAAAACTCACCATTGATGAGTTGCATGGCACCTTTATTGCCTATGAGATGAGAATGGGAGATGCAAAAACGTCCAAGAGAGAAGCTGAATTCAGAGTAGCCAAACTTAAAAGTTTGAAGCATCTACATTTGGATCTAAAGAGATAGACAAAGAGGAGGCCAACTTTATCAAAAGACTGAGAAGAGGCTTTGGAAAATATAGAGGTAAGTTACCCTTTAAATGCTTTAACTATGGAAAAATAGGACATTTTGCCTCTAAATTCCCTTATAATGAAAAGGATAACTCTGAGCAAGTAGTGGACAGTAAAAAGAAGAAACCCTACTTCCCCAAGAAAAATGGTTTTCCAAAGAAGAAGAAGAGTCTATATGTTCAAGAAGAAAGTGATTCCTCTGATGTTAGTGATAGCTTAGATGATGAGCATTGATTGTGCCTTTGTGGTTGAAGAAAATGAGTTTCTATTCATGGAAAGAGGTTTTATAGATCAACAAAATGGAGAAGCTAAAGCTTCTGATGAAGCAGAAGATGATGAAGTGGATCTTGAAGGTGAACTCATTAATGCCTTAGATGAGATCAAAATCCTAAGAAAGGAAATAAAATATTTGAAGAACCATGCACAAAAAGAAACTGAAAAACTGTCAAAAAATCTTGAAGAGTCTAATCGGATGGTGGTAAACCTAAAGACACAAGTTAAAGAAGCCAAAAGGATAGAAGATGTAGTCAAATATGAACTACAGTCTAAATCTATGGAATGCATGAAGCTAGAAGAAGAAATAGTTTCCTTGAGAAAAGAGATTGAAAAGACTAAAGAATAGATTGATAGAGGATTGAAGCTAAAAGGAGGGTTCAAAGATTCTTGATGAGTTAATTAACTCACAAAATCCTTCAAAAGAAAATTTTGGTCTTAGATTTGAGAAAGGAATGAATTCTACTACTAATACTTCTACAAAGTTATATGAAAAATCCAAAGTAGAAGACAATGCAAGCAAAATGAATGCCTCTAGAGTTGAGAAATCAGAGCAGAATGTAGAAGAAGAAAAGAAGGCCACTGAAGACAAGAAGAATAAGCAATCAATCTCAAACAACCTCGATAAGAAGGAGAACACAAAGGGAGCTGATATAGATGGTTTCACAAGGGTAAGAGATTTGAAGAAGCCAAAGCAAAGAAGACCTCCTCATCCTGCTGAAAGAAAAGATATGTCGAGGTACCCATCATTTTTCTATTGTTACTACTATACATGTTATTAGTTTGGTCATAGGGCTAGTGAGTATAGAATTGTTCCTAAAAAGGAGTCCAAAATTTACAAGTAGAAATCCATTTTCTGCTTTGGTAGATATGAATGTGGTTTGTTACAATTGCAACAATTTTGGTCACGTAGATAAGAACTGTAGAACTGACTTTGTAAGACCAAAAGTATAGAGTAAAAAGAAAAGCATGCCTCCTAGAGTAAACATAGAATCATAAGTCTGTGAAAAAGGAGAAGGGTATGATAGAAAAGAAACCTAAGAAGGTTTGGAAAGAATAAGAGTAGAAGGCTACACAATCAATGATTGCATAAATTGTACATCATGCTAAAAACTAGAATTTATGGGTGATAAACAATGGTTGTTCTAAGCACATGGTTGGTGACAAGAGAAAATTTACCAAACTCAAAAAATGCAAGGATCTGTGATTTTGGGAGACAACACTGCAGTAAAAATCTGTGGTAAAGGAACATTGAGTATAGATGGGAAACTTCCTACACGTGATGTCCTTTATGTTGAAGGGTTGAAGCATAATCTGCTAAGTGTCAGTCAAATGTGTGATAATGGTTATAAAGTTACATTAAATGCAGTATGATGCAAGATAAGGAAGTTTGGAAGATTAGTTGCAGAGGCGAAAAGGACTGAAATCAACCTCTATAATCTTAGTGAAGTGAATGATCAAAGTTGCATGATTGGACAAGTTGATGAAAGTTGGTTGCGCCATAGGATAATGGCCGTGTAAATTTTGATAATTTGGTAAATGTAAGTTCAAAAGGACTTGTGAGACACATGCCTAAGATAACAAAACCAACAAAAACCACTTGCAAAGAATGTCAGGAAGGCAAGCAAACAAGGGTAAGATTTCAAACAAAATACTATGCAACTACAAAGCCCTTGGAATTGGTTCATATTGATCTTTGTTGCCCCACAAGAACAAAAGGATTGAAAGGTGAAAGGTACTTCATGATGTTGATTGATGATTACTCAAGAATGACATGGGTAACCTTTTTAAAGGATAAATCACAGGAATTTGAAAGATTCAAAATATTTAGAGCCATGGTTGAGAAGGAGATTGACAGAAGGATTAAATTCTTAAGATCATATAGAGGTGGAGAATTCACATCAAATGAATTCATTGAATATTGTGAGAAACATGGAATTAAAATACAATATTTTGTAGCAAGGACTCCACAACAAAATGGAGTTGTTGAGAGAAAGAACAAAATAGTCAAAGAGATGACCAAAATAATGCTAAATGAGGGCAAGTTACCTAATGTATACTAGAGAGAGGCAATACATACAACAATTTACACTTTGAACAAAGTTCAACTAAGGGTAAATAGAGACAAAACCCCTTATGAACTGTGGTATGGAAAAATTGCATCCATTAAGTACTTTAAAGTGTTTGGTAGCAAGTGCTACATCAGGAGAGACGAAGATAATTTGGGAAGATTTGACTCAAGATGTGATGAAGGAATATTTCTTGGATATTCCACTCAAAGCAAAGCCTACAAATGCTACAACAAAAGGTAGCAAAAAAATGTAGAGAACTATCAACGTCAAGTTTGATGAAGGTTTGAAACATGTTAAATATGAAAAAGTGATAGGGTAGGGTTGGATGAGACACTCACTGTCCCATGCTCTGGGTCTCACCTTGGCAAACCCTTTGGTGTCACTCTCCACCTTCTTAACCTATAGGCCCTAGTGCTTACTAGGCACCCCTGGTTCTCTTGACAACCCTACTATCATCTGCATTCTCCTAACCAAGCTAATCTTGGTGCCTTGCCACTATCTCACCCTTGGCCCTTACTCTTCCCTAAAGGCCACTTAACCTCCAAGCTTTACCAACTTGTTGCAAGGGTGTGTGTTGACTTCCATAGCTTTAAATCTATCCATCTAGGGTTCCTGGTCATCCAACATACTCCATTTCTCCATCGCTTTCACCAAACCCTATTCTAGGGTTTAAAAGGGGCTAGTAGCCCTTGAGCCCCAATTAGGCCTCCTAACCCGAGAAAGTAGGCTTAATCTCCCAACTTCCCTAAAGAACTTCACAAACTCCCTTCTGAGACCCTAGCTCATTTTCCAACCTCTCAAGGATTTTAGAGGTTATAGGCTTTCGCAGGCCATACACAGGCGTAACCCTTACTATGCTAGATTTAGGGCTTTTTAGGCCATTTCTTGACCAGGCAGTGATCTGTTTGCTTCTTTTACCCACCAAATGGATTGGTGAAGACTCTACCTCCCTACCAAACCTTTGCAAGGACTCCTGCATCCACCACACACCTTGGGTTGCTAAGGGATTGACACCCCTGCAACGTTAGGGCTTGGTTTCCACTGTTCTTTCCTAGTCGGGCACTGTCAGCTCGCCTAGGGAAAGATCTTCACCATGCTTCCTTGACACCTACTATCTTCTAAACCTAAAATATGTACAGGCATGGAGCTTAGCCTCATTCCCCCACAGACTATACACCAGGTACAGTGGAAAAGAGAGGTCTAAGACTCCATGATTAACAGCTAACCAGTTTGATCAGCAAAGAAAGAAACAAAACTAACAAAGAACAAGGCTAGAATTCGATAAGACAAACCAACTACTGACTACAAAAAGCTTGGAAAACAGATACCACACGTGCCACACACTGTTCAGTGCCTGGAACCCTCCATTAACACACAAATAAGCACTAAAAACCAGAAAATTTCAAGAAACTCATTGCTTTTACATATGATTCATAAACTCCAATGGTTACAAAGCTTTTTCCAACCAACCAACCCTCATTGCAAGTCGAGGGCCACCTTTTAAAGGTTCCCAAAGTAGTTACACTCCCTTGGTCGGACCTTCTAATGATCAAATAGCAAAAGTTGAAAAACCCGCTATGTTTTCCAACTTTTCCCAAATGTTGGCAACCTAAGCCAAATGAGCAACTACACTCATCTAATCCTTTCACCTCCTATTACACTGATCACAACAGATCAAGATTTATTCAAAAACAACAAAAGCTAACTAAATGGTCAACATGAGGTTGAAGTAATAAAGTTTCAAAATTTCATGCTAGGCTTCCAAATTTGCCTAGTGTTACTTGATGTTGCCTAGGTGCTCCTGCACCAAAAAGGCAGCTATGATGTTGAATCAAAATATGAAGATGAAATTGTTGATGAAGAATTTGAAGAAGAAAATAAAAAGGAACCTGCACGATATGTTCAAAAGGACCACCCCATAGAACAAATTATTGGCAATATAGATGAAGGAGTTCAGACAACAAGAAGAGCTACAAAGAAGAAAGAGAAAGTAAAATTTTCTCTCATGTCTCAAATTGAGCCCAAGAGCTATGTTGAATCCAACAAGGATGAAAGTTGGATAAAAGTAATGGAAGCCTAACTGTGCCAAATTGAGAAGAACAAAACTTGGAAACTAGTTCCAAGACCCCCAAGCAAGAATGTAATAGGTACAAAACAGGTCTTTAGAAACAAACTCAATGAAGATGGAGTTCTAGTAAGAAATAAGGAAATATTGGTGTGTAAGGGATATGCACAAGTTGAAGGTATAGAATTTGAGGAAACATTTGCACCAGTTGCTAGATTGGAAGCTATAAGAATGTTTCTAGAATTATTTGTTTATAACGGATTCAAGGTCTACCAAATGGATGTGAAGTTTGCTTTCTTAAATGGAAACCTAGAAGAGGAAGTTTACATAGAACAACTAGAAGATTTTCAACTGTCAAAAGAATATTATGTTTGTAGATTGAAGAAAGCACTGTATGGTATAAAATAGGCACTGAGGGCATGGTATTCAAGATTAGACCAACACTTGCAACAACAAGGTTTCAAGAAGGGATGTGTAGATAGAAATTTGAATTTCAAATATGAAGGTGAGCATATGATAATAGTTGTTGTGTATATGGATGACATCATTTTTGGTGACACAAATGACAAAATATGTAAAGGGTTTTCTATCCAAACACAAAATGAATTTGAGATGTCAATGCTAGGAGAATTTTCTTTCTTCCTTGGTCTATAAATAGCACAAACTGATGATGGGATATTCATATCTCAAACTAGAAGTATGTTAAGGGTATGCTCAAAAAAATTGGAATGGAAGATAGCAGACCAGTTAGTACCCCCATGATAATTGAATGCAGGTTGAGTAAGGAAGATGAATCCCCATATGCAAATCAAACCATGTATAGATCTATGATAAGTAGCATATTGTACCTAACAGCATCAAGACCTGATATCATGCAAGTAGTGTGCATGGTTGCAATATTTCAAGTTGCTCCTAAAGATACCTAGAACCTAGATAAATGTGTTTGACTATTGGTGGCATAAGATCAAACCTCTAAGCTCTTATAACAATGATTTGGTTAATGTTTGAGAACCGTAGGGCAACCTTGCAAGTAGTAGTAAGATTACAAAGCAATGATAATGGAAATAGATTTATGTCCATTAGATGTCCAAATATAAGTTTTATAGAAGAATCATAACAAGTAACAACCCATGCTAAATATATGATGAATATGATGTCCTTTATTAATTGATTGTGTAAATGTGTTGGTAGTGAGAAAACATGTTCTCATGATTAGGTAGGGAATGCATACACAAAATTTTTTGAGGCACCTTAGAGAGGTACAATTCATGAAAATGGACTTTCTATAAGCTTACAAGTGTAGGCCTATAACATATACTCTAACCTATAGACCTCTATGGATTATGATACTCTAGTTATACTATGTATAATAGATGTATTTATATAATGGTTGTCAACTAGACCTACAAGTGTAAGGCTAACATATGTCATGCACATATGCTGCACTTCACAAGTGGATGTGTAAGTGATAGATGTCAAACCCTTATGATGCTAGTTGGATGGTTGGATTATGTACCACGTGTCTAACATGTAGGGTGTTGAGATGGATGTTGCATGGGCACCCATGTGTAGTCTGCACATAATGTGGAGAGCTATTGCAGAATTTTGGTGAAACTATTATAAAATTTGATGTGTGGGATCCTAAGGAAAAGTTGAGTGGCATGACTAAAGAGTGTGTGTGTGGTTTGTTCGTGTTTCAATTCGCACCTCTAAAATGTGGATTAGAAACAGACAACTATGCATAGATAAAGTTATCTTCAAATTAGGAGGGGAAGCTCCCTCTTCACTGATGATGCTTAAAGAAAGTAAATTAAACTATTACCAATATTTTTGTTCTCAACTAAGTTTATGACGTTATAAAACTCTTTGTGTCATAGCTAAGGTTTTCTCTTTTTAGAACTTCAACTACAACTAAGCCTAAACTAATGACGCTTCTAGCAACTCAAGTAAACTCGGAGCTTGAGAGTTAGAAGTGAACGAGGAATGATCCAACACAGAAACTCAAATAAAATCTCTTCCAAAACACACCTGAAGACTCGTTGTACTTTTAGATGCCAGCTGAAATAAAGATTATATAAGCAAAACACATAAAACAAAATTTGAGAGAGTAGATCAGAGCAAAGTAGGCATAAGATTTCCTTTCTAAAATTTCTAACAACAATTACACTTATGGGACAACAAATTTGTAGCAATAACAAGCTTACAGTTTAGCAATCAACTAGATTACACTTGACAGAAATTACACATTAACTGAACAATACTTGTAGCAAAAGACAGGCATGCAAACTTGCTCTTACACTAAGTGAACAGACACTGAATAACAAAGTTATAGGAAAAAGTAGGCTCAACAATTTGTTATCACAATAATAGTTAAGAAGAAATGGGAAAGGTTGCCCTTATTTATACACAAACAAGGAGTAGGGAACCCTAAAATCTCCTTGTTTTTACAACTAGACTTGCCAACTTGCAAGCTTTATTTCTGCTAAAACAAAAAGTAGGGATAGTTTCAACTATTATAATTGGTGGTCCATAGTTGCCAATGCACCAAAAGATCACCCTTTTAATGCCCGATACAACTGCCAGAGTTAACGGATCCACGAGAGGCAGTTAGTCCATGTCGCAAATCCTGAGGGGAGCGTTGACCATCTACCAACAAACTCCCCCTCAGCATTACCCGAGGGGATTCGAACCCGACACCTTTGGCTTTGATACCACTTGTTAGCCCACAGTTGTTGTTGCACCAAAAGATTGACTTTTAATGCCTGATACAACTGCTAGGGTTAACGGATCCATGGGAGGTGGTTAGTCCATGTCACGAATCTCGAGGGGAGCGTTGACCATCTTCCAACAATAATTTGATTTTTCCTTTTTCACCAAGAATAGATAAGCATGAATGAGAATAACAAGTTTAACTTGGAAAAGACATCAATTTAACTACTGCTTTTTGAGTTCTATTCTTGGAAAACATCATTGCCCAAAGAGATGACTCACTCTCTGTCAAAAATTTGATTTATTCCTTATTTCAATTGGAGAATAATGCATGTTTAAAAACTTGAATTTTGACTGTGAACACGCCTATGTTTGGAAAAGCTTTGCGCAAACTGCTGAAAATAAGTTGAGTTTTCTCCAAAAAGCAGATTCCCAAAAAAAAGCTAAGACCTAGGTTTTGTAGACAATCATGTTCTAAAGACACTTAGTTCGTTAGGTCTTGAAAAAGTGTGAAAAGGAAGATTTTTGGAAATATAAAATTTACCAATCTTCAAGAGGAGCAAAAAGTAGATGGACCCAGATCAATGAAAACTAGAAAAGTTGACCACTTGTTTCTAAAATATGATGCCCTAAAAGATTGGACCATGAAAAAGCATGCCTTTGTGCTTTCCAATCCCAAATCCATGAAAAAAATTGAAAAAACACTCCATTTGAGCCTCCAAATCTTGATGAGAAGAAAATTCTATCTTTCCTCCTCTGGACGCCAACCTGTAAAATATGAAGAATGAATACCAAAAGCCTTCTTAAATGGAGTTTGAGACGAAAATGTGCTTTATTCTCCAAGCTTTAAAACTTTGAAGTCAATTTGAAATCAAAAACATTGAATGTAGACGCTTTTTTGAATGAGGAATGACAAAAACTGAAAAAAATGGCTAAGGTATGAATACTTGGGAGTGTTGACTAGATAGGGGTGCCTAGGCTCTCCCCAGTGTTAGCCATTTTTTCATGTTTTTCAATTTTGCTTGTTTCTACTCCTGGTGAGACCATGGCAAGTTCATATTTCACCACTGTTGAAGTGATCCCTAGCTTCATACCGGCATCCAGCGTCAACTGATCATGATTGCAAACGCTAAAAGCTGTTGACGGAGGTTGAAATGGAAGAAAGCATGCCAAAGCCTTAAAAAACTCTTAAGGCATGAAATCTTCGGTGCCCCTGGCTAGCTAGGGTGCCCAACCCTGCTAGACTTAACCATTTTTTTGAGATTTTCAAATTTTCACTTTCTTCATTTCACGTGAAGCGAATGACCCCTATTTGATCTTCATTTTTGAACAGTCAGTGAATAACAAAGTCTAAAAGTCAGTTATCCTGGCAAGCCTGATCATATTTGAGTTGAATGATACCATCTGCCAGCCTTTATTATTGCATCTGACGATTTTCTAAAAGCCGGAACGAGGCTAACGAAGAAGTTTTGAATGTTTTCTGAAAAATGCGAAAAAATAAACTAAGGCATGAGAAGTTGGGTACCCTCCTTGAAATGAGGCGCCCAAGTCTTCCAAACAGCCAAAATTTTGATATTCAACTTTCTTTTGACTTTCTTCATTTTACGTGTTTTTGCCTCTGTTCGATCTGTAATATCTGTTGTCTGACTGATCCTCTGAATTGGATGATGGATTCATTGAAGAGCCTGAACATAATTGAGGTGATCTCCAACTTTTCCCAACCCTAAAACTGCTTTTGAACGGATATGAGTTGGGCTAACGGAAAAGATTTGCAAGTTTTTTGAAACATAGAAAATATTCTAAGGCAAGGGCACTTGGGTACCCTTCTTGGATAGGGGCGCCCAAGATTACTAGAGTTAGTTTATTTTTGAGGATTTTCAACTTTTTTCGTCTCTTGTACATCGCCTTGCGAACTGCATTCACCGTTCTTGAGGATAGGGGTGTCCAAGATTACTAGAGTTAGTTTATTTTTGAGGATTTTCAACTTTTTTCGTCTCCTGTACATCGCCTTGCGAACTGCATTCACCGTTTTGTGTGCATCATAAAATGGAGACTAAAAAATATTCTAAGGCATTAATTGCTAGTCGTCTTTATTGGATAGGGGCACCTAGCATCTCCAGTGTTAGAAAAAATTTCACAATTTTCAAGATTTTCACTTTTTCCCCTTCTTTGTTCTTCGTTCTGCGTGCATGTTCACCATTTCTCGCCATCTTTCACCGTTTTACATCATCTATGTAGCATTGAGACCTCGAATCTAACACCTGGTAGTTGACCATCCTCCATTGATGACCTTAGAGCTCTTATTTTACCTTCTGAAAAAGCATAATAGACCCACCAGAGAAATATTGATCTTTTAACGATTTTGACTGGACCAACCTGATCAGGAAGTATTTTCAATCAATCAAAATCAATTTGAGCCCTGGAAATAAAAAATCTATTTTTAGAAACTTTCTATTTTTAAAAAGTTTTGCCAATATCCATTTGAGAAGAAACCCAGAAAATCCTGACTCAAGTCTATTTTTAGAAACTTTCTAAAAATAGAAGCTTTCTATTTTTAAAAAAATATACTTTTGATGACAATTCTTACAAGACTTTTTATCACTCTTTTCAAAATGCCTTAATGAAGCAAAAAAAATTTATTAGGCACAACATGGTTTTCTTAGGTTGAGTTACACAAAACTAGTTGTGATTAATGCTTGCATAGATGCATGTGAAGCCATTTTGCTAGAGATCTTCATTTATGTGCAATGCATCTTGGAATGAAGTGAGCACACAAGGGAATATTGTGGCATGAGATGTGGAGATATCCAAGAGTGCAGGTTGCACAAAGTTGCACATGGATCAATTTTAAAAAATCATCGGTACCTTTTCATTAGTCTTGTGCCTATGAATACAAGCATATTTATTTATAATTCACACATGTAGCTAGGGAGCACATGTTGATGCTAGAGAATTAGGACATGAGAAATCTTATTATACTGTAAGCATTATTTGTCAATACAACGAATAGTGTCATTTCAACAATAAAAAAATTCAAAATGGTTTCCCAAGGTAAATTATTGTGTATGGTTTACTTTTTAGTTGCAATTTAGATTATGTTAGCATAGGTTCCCTTTTAAAATTTCAGTGGCATTTTTTAAGATAATAGTAGAGGAGCTTCTATAGGGGCCCCACCCAAGAAAAATAAAATATATTACAGGCTACATAATCAACAAAGCAAAGAAAATCAAAACGAAAACCCATACAAGGGTAGTGACAACCAACAAAACACATGAAAAGACCTCCAACCACAAAATAAGGACCTATTGGTGATCTAATCTATAGACCCCAAATACCTAAGGTATGATAATTTCTCAAGTGTTAGGAGTGTCAAACCTAGGAAGATTACCACAAACTTGTCTTCAATTGGGCAAGTAAGGACCAATGCTTGAGATGGGTATGTCTTCACTTCTAGCTCTACAAGACCAAGGGGGTTTTCCCTAAGATGTTGGATGGATGATTGAATGACTAAGAAAATACCTTACAACAAACTATACCCATTGCACAATGTATCCCAATATTGGTGTTACAATATACCTATGTGTTAGTTTGGGGATGTAAGGATGAGCACCTACTTAACAGATAATTTGTTATATAAGTGTTTGAGAATATTCTTTATGATAGTCCCTTATATGTTATAAACATTCAGATATGACAGTTAGAACACACTAACTAAAGGAAAATAAAAAGATGTTTAAAAATGATTGCTTTCGAGTGTGTTAAGGATAATGGGGAGAACAAGCAAATAAAAGACCGGTGCCTTTATCTAGTTGGGAAACAAAGTCTCTAAATCTAATCAAATATGCAATGATTGAAACTAAGGTGATATATTAATCATTATTCACAAAAGACCAAGTTTTCCAAAATGCACACGCAAGTTGGGCTCTACATATACATCTAGAAAAACCACAAATGGTTGCAAAATATTAAATGAGTCCATTTAGTAATCCATTCGCATACCCATACACTTCCTTTGTTGTTTTAAGAAGATATCTTGCAAAATATTTACAAGAATTTTACAGTCATTTGGTTGGGTAACTAATCAAAAACAAATCCAGAAGTATACACCATGCACAAAGAGACATGAAAACAAGGTTGAATAAGTCATTAATCATCCATTATATAATAGTTACAAGTATCATTCATACTTGGGATAAACCTAGATCATTACAGTGCAAAATACCTACACCTAAAGCTAGTAACTATGAACCTTCTGGTATGCTCTCCTAAAAAGTGTTATCCTTCTTTTCTGAAAAATGAACACCAAGGTAGATATACCCATAGCTAGGAAGTCTGCAAACTATCAAAGGGTTGTGCAACATAGGAAACTCTAAACAAGACCTCCAATGTGCAATAGACAAGTGCCCATGCAAATTTGATCTGAGTGACCAAGTAAGTGTGACAGGACATCCTTGAACATCCACCATACCCTATCATATGATGATTTCTAAGTTTGAGTATCGAAAGGATGAAGATCACCCACAAAATCCTCGATATACATATGTAACTTTGACAAAAGGAACACCTGCAAATAATAAATGAAGTATGGACACCTCTCAAGTCCTAAATCTGCTCTCAAATACATTGAATGTCATTCATGTATCTTTAGAAATTGAGATTTGGTGGTTGAGAGGGGTTACTAAACATTAGTGGCATTTTCAAGTCAAAAACCTTCCCAAGGGGTATTGTTAGAGTTTTGGGCTCAAGCCTACTATTGAACCAATGAGAAAAACATTAAAATGTTTGTCACCCCAAGAGACTTTTTTTCGAGCATCAAGCATTGAGCCTACCGTAGATTGGCTGATGGAAAGCCAAGAATAAAAAATGCCTTTGATCCCAAAACCTTGACGAGAAGACCTCTATTTCCTATCAAGTATCAAGCCTCAGGCTTGTCACTTAACACTTTTTGAAGAAAAGGAGGATGTAGAATGTTGAAAGCCCGATCCTTGATAAACTCAACGCTTAGAATTTCAATAACTTGGACTTCGCAGGTCAAGGAGTGGGAAGACAATAGAAATCTTGTCAAATGGGGATGAAGATAAGGAATACGTTGATAACCTGAAGCTCGATAATATCAACACTTGGCATTTTTTATGAATTGAACTTCAAGCATTGAGGACATGAATGGAAATGGGTTGAAAGAGATAGGGAAGCAAGGAAAAGATCGACAACCCAAAATTCGACAACCTTAAACTTAGTTTATTTTTTACAAAGGGAAAAGGGAGGACCTCAGAGCTAATAGAGATGGTATATAGGTATGAGGGTAAGCGAAAGCCCAAAACCCTAACAAGACCAACACTTAGCTATCTTTGGATTTTTGCAATTTGGAATTTATCCAAGGCATGGACAAAGAGGGTTAATGCAAGGTCTAAAGGAGTAACATCATGCAAGATGGCCCTAATAAGATCTCTCATATTAGTTATTACTAATGGGCTAATATGGCTAAGGTACAAAATAGGACACAAAATTTTGTGGTGTCAATGCGACAGACAATAAATTATAACCAAAAATAAATAGAACCAAAGCCTAGGAACATTTAAGAGATCTAAGAGATGCCCCAACCACTTGCATAACGAACAACATCAACACCCATACCCACATTTTCATCTTTCCACCACAACCATCATCAATAATCACAAGCTATTTAGGTAGCGCCTTCCTACTACCAAAATCACTAAGAGCTTCAATTTTGAGACCATGAATAATCTCAATCCTTTTCTCAACCCTAGTTCACATACCTCCAAACAAGGACAATGGAGGAACTATTGAAACCTCTAAGGTCCCTTTAAAATGGGACATCAATACATATTTGATCACAAAGTGTCAATCATGGAAAAAGGAGAAAGCTCATTTGTATCACCTTTAACCATTTGTAGCTCCTCTTTCAAAGACCCGATTTTGAACACTAAGTCCATAAGAATACTTATACCCAAAGCACTTTAGCCCTCCCCACTATCTCTCAAATCAAGTTCACCTTCCACCTTCCCTTGAAATGGAAGGAGCAAAGGTTCCACCACATTTCCAAAGTTACTCTAATGGGAAAGCCACTTTCAATTTAGCACAAAAATCTCCTACAATAGATGCCCTAGACCACATTGACCTATTATCTTCAATAACCCAAAGTATTGTTAACTCGGTTAAACAAAATCTTTTGAAATTTTTGATCGAAGACCTTACCTCAACACAAAGGATATTTCTAACCTGTAGATATACTATGTATCATGTCCTTTAAATTTTGTCTTTCGTGGTCTTTAATTTCTTACTTTCCACCCAAGTCTAAAGTCTTTGCCTTCATTTTAGCCTTTGTCGCAAGATCCTCTAAGTTTCTAACTTATTGTCATGCGTTCTTTAAGTTTTGAAACCTAAGTTGTTGGCACCCAGTGTCTTTAAATTTTGTCATCGGGTTTGTGTTTTTCCTAACCTCCCGATGGTTAGACTTGTTCTCCTCTTGTAGCATCAAGTGTGTCAGTCTATTGTGTAGTCGAAGAGTTGGAGGTTTTCATAACTTCGTAACTCCCTACTTTGGGTTACAAAGTTTCAACTTTTCGTGACAAGGTGATATGTTATTCATCCCACATGTTTTGAGGTGCCACCTATGCATTTAAGGAGGCGTATGGTACAACCTAGAGATGTCTTATCAAGGACTTTTGCAAAGCACGCAAATCCTAGGGTTTGCTTTACCGAGGATTAAAATAAAGCGCCATATTAATTCATACCAAACGCACGTCCTATCATTTTGCATGTCTTAAGGTGGTGGAGATTTATTTGGTTAATCCTTCAGTTGTACCTCCACCTTCTGCAATTATTTCTTCAGGCATACGAGTGTTCCCTTTGTGTATTGTGACTTCATGCAATCTAGAATTGAAAATCGTTGGCTCGGCATAAGGGACACGGACCTGGGATCCTTTAAGCTGGAGGAATTTTGGGCACATTTGGAAAGTGACAGAAGATCTCCTATCGACGCAAAATTGTTAGAAAGTGGATTAGCTCACGCCGAGGGTTTTCCAGAAGTCATGCTAAGTGTGGACCTAATAGGTGCATGCGCGAGATGATATATTCCTAAAATGCAGGAAATAAAAGACGTGGACGGGACTATTGTTGCTAAAATTAATCCTGGAGTTGTTTCCCACGCACTAAAGATTCCTGAGAAAGCACCCGTAAAGAACATGTTTGTTGCGACGGCTAGTGAGTTTTTCAAAGCCAATGAGAGCTGGTGCAAGAATTCTATGGCCAAGGGGTGGTTGAAGTCGGAGAAAAGAGGTAAGTCACAATTACCTGTCAAACTTAAGAGAATGCATTTCAAAGGGGAAATTGTATATGCCATTGCTCTATTACATTGCATTGTTGGAAATGCGCAAATTGAATCTTTTGAAGATTGGATGTGTCAGTTTATTTTGGTTATCTGTGATGAGAATGTGTTCATTGATTGGGCTAAGATGATTTGCTTTCATTTGAACGAACAATTAATCAATTTCCAGAAAACTGCTACCTTCCATCTGTGTTCTTGCTTAATATACATTATAGCCAGTCAAAGATCCTTTTGGCCAGGATTAAAGCCATAGGTACCCCCAACTTCTGGCATGCCTATATATAAGTGTTATCCGCAATTTACCAAGCAAGTTGGAATGGGATATTTTTTCCTTGTCAATGATGCATTCTTGATGGAAGCTGTGAGGAAATTGGATGGAAACCCTGAAATGTGTTTTTCTCCTGAGTCAATGACTCTTGTATCAGAGTTTGGAAGTTTCTATATTCAATTTGATAAGTTTTCTTACTTGTGGATAGGAGGTTTTCAGAAAGCCCCATTAAAATTGCCTAGATATCCTGAAGATTTGTTGGTGTTCCTAGAGGTTTGTAGGCAAATGGTTGTGGTGAATGTAAAGTACATGAATATGGGGAAGCGGGGGTATCCTTTCCCGTTGACAACTCCTTTCACATGTAAAAATAATTAGATGGCCAAATGTGTTGAAGGAATTCTTAAAGAATATAACCTCCAGCATTTATTCATGGGAGCTAACTTTGATAGCAAGGGTTTCCGAAGGAAAAATTTATATGGAGGAAGTTCATATCAGCATCAACCTTCTATTGAGGACTTTTGGGAAGACTGTGCTGATGAAAATGAAGTCTTGAAAAGGGATTATATGAGGTTAACCCTCAAGCAAATACAATATTTTGGTCTTTCTTTCCAGATTCTCGAAGGTGTGATTGAAGATTCAGTGGTCATTGACCCCGAATATGAAAAATTGTCTGATAAATCTCATCCCAAGGTTGACTGGAGTAAAAATGAAGTTTTGAATATCAATGTACGAGTTGCTCCAATATTGAAAAGAACTTAGGACTGGTTAGAAGGAAAATGGCGACAGGCTGCAGGTTCTATTCAAGAACCAAAATCATCTCAGAGAAATGAATAGGGGTCCACTCAGACAGTTGCAGTGGGTACATCATCAGGGAGAATGGCTACTAGGTCTTCTAGTGCAAATTCGCAGTCTAGGGATGATGGTGAGAACCCTGAAGAGACGATTAAACTAAAGTCAGTGTGTGAATAGGACATCATATCTACCCCTACTCCTAAAAAGAAAACCAGTCAAGCGACACCTATGACTAAAGATCCCGATGCCATTTTTAAGAAAATTGTTGAAGACAATACCTTTCCTCCTTTGTCTGAAGTGCCCTCTTCCCTGGTGGAAAATATACCCATCACTCCTAGTGAGTCTAAAGAAATTGCTCTAAGAAATGGGGATTATGTTTTGGTAGAAGCCTCCCCAGTATGGTTGAAAAAGACAGTAGAAAAAAAGAGAAAATATACTCCTACAACAATAGTTGGAGTAGATACGGTTGCAAAGTTGCTCCAGACTTCTTCAAGGCCAAAGAAAGCTCATAAAATGTCAAGAATGTTGATTGACCCTACTTCTAGTAATCAAGTATTGGAAATTGTAGATCCTATAAAAGATCTAAATGAGGATTGTTGGAAACAAGCAACACTGAGAGGGGAGGGTGAATCAGTGTTCTGCAAAAATTAGCTTTATTATTCTGATCATTAACCCACTTTAAGCATTCAACCAAAAGAAATATGCAGAAACTGAAAGCAAATAACCATAACACCATAACACAAGGATTTTTACGTGGAAACCCTGTTAGGGGAAAAACCACGGTGGATGACCAATCCACAATATAATCTGAGTATACTCAAAAAGAAGTTTACAATATGGGAATGCACTTGCATTCAAGCTCACTGCCTAGAGCTCACTGCTCAAAATAGGAAGGCACACTATCTTACAGAGATTTGGATTAGATCCAAGAGAATGGACTGAAAGAATAGCATCTACAAATGCTTGATTACAGTTCCGGTTAGGCTCAGTTGTCGATCTTTTGTCCTTCTGACTGATACTGAACTTCTGCTCTGCTTTGCTCTGACTCACACAACAAAATCTTTATGCGCAAGTGAAACTGTGCATAAAATCGCTCTAACACTCTTCTAATATTCGCAATACACATCGACACACCACATATACATACCAAAATGATATAATAGATCATACATATGTATCTACGACTAACAATTTAATCGCAACAAGTCAGCTTCAATAAAACTTAAAAATATTAGCAACTATCAGCTCAAATCTTAAGAATTATCTAATGTGCATCCATAACAGTCGGCTACAGCTTAGGTTGGACCCAAATCAAGATGAGAGAACACAAACATATTCGAATAAACATTCCTTGAATATCCGCAACACATTTTATCAACTGAGTCGGCCCCAAAAAACAGAAAAGTATCAACCGGATCACCAAACTTACACATGACTTGGTACGAGGCACTAAAATTTCTGAATAACACAAGAAATACACTGATGAACCTTTCATGAGATCCACAACTGAAAATCTGCAAGTGAATCATTGAACACCAAACTGTCGAATGCTCTATTCTTCCTGACTGTCCTCAATCTGCCTGCCGGTGGGAGCAAATGGTGTCATGCGGATCCTATTACCGACTAGGGTTGCCATCAATGACAACACCAAAGCATAATTGTAGTGTCTCTTGCCAACAAGGATGAGATAACAGTAGCTGACTATAAAGTCACACATGTTGATATGGGGCCCAAACACTTGAAGGTGATATATATCATGTTGATTATTCAGTCAATGCCTTGATTAAGCGAGTAAAGGAAGAAAGAAAGGAAAGGGTGAAATTGCAATCTCAGGTTCTTGATTTGAAAAACTCTATTTCTTCTATAATTCCCCCTTCTATATCCAGTGAAGCCTCAAATTCTCAGGTAGGACTTATTGATGAGTTTGCAATGCAATTAATCAGAAAGAATATGAGCTATTCCAAAAATGTTAGCGAATGGATTGATGAAATTCTTCAGGAGACTGTCCTCTTTATTAGTAAGTTTATGCTTTTCTACACTCAAGTTGTTGATAAGAGGAAGGAATTGATGGCAGAGCTGCGGCAAGTCAGGAAAGATCAAACCAGCCTCTACGTGCTCTCACAAGAAATAAAAGAGTTGATTTCCATGGATCGAATGAAATTGATTAATGAGCAAATTGTGAATGATCCAAAGGAGTTAGATCCTTCTTGGTATGTCTCATTGGAGTGGAAATTAAGCATTTATGACAATCTGGTAAGGGAGATTTCTGAAGCACTTGAAAAGTATCTGGACATGCTAGTGGAGATTAAAGGAAATTGTCATTACCTAAAAGTAGAGATAACTAATGAGTTTGATGAGAAGATTCTGGATTCGAAGGAAAATTGTCTGAAATTCAAAGAAGTATTCAACAAGGAGATGGCAGATCCTATCACAATGACCATAGAATCTTTCTCGAAGCTCAGTAGATTGCAAGTCTACCTTAGTTCCTTTAAAACAGAAGCAAATAGGAGGCCTGACACTCTGAACGAGTCTGAGGTTGCTCTAACCAAAGTAAGGAACGGAATGCAGATCACCGTAACGCCAGGGAGCAAAGAGATATTAGCAATTATTACCAGGTACAGAGACTACAAATCCAGGATGAAAGCACAAGAGAAATTGTTGCAGCAAGAAGTGGTCAAGGATCTAGAAGATGAAGCTGAGGTGGTGGAAAATGATGCATAGTTATTTTTAGTATTCTATGATACTTTCTTTTAATTTGGCTCTTTTAAGTTAAAGACTCTTTTTAATTATTTGGTGTGGTTACTTCCAAGAAACTGTTACCAAAGACAATTAGCTTATGCTTTAAATATGGGTTTGGCTTATGTGATTAGGATATTTTGGGAAAACTTTGATTTACTCATTAGAGCAAAACTCTGTTATCTTGAATTATTGCTTTCTGTTGTTTTCATATAGAAGACAATGGTGGAGTTTATACATTTGTAATCTTTCAGTTATGGTGTATGAATTTGTTCTACTTATGTTGAATGTTCTGCCAGTGTTCAATCTATTATTGGAATGATAGATATTTTGATTTGTTGAATCACTATAGCATCATTTATCTATGAATAAGGATTTTGTGGTGATATTTGATTTAAACTATAGTTGCGAAGTATTTTTGGTTTATCATATGAAGTCATTGAATGCCTTTAAAGCTTTTTGGTTAAAAGCCCCTTCCTTTATTTGTTTTTTGGTTAAAAGCAACATTAGTTAAAAATATATATTCATTGAATATCAAATGAAGGTAGCTGCCACCTTTTAAAATGAGCAGAGAATCGGTCTAAAAATTATATCATTACCAATTCAACTGTGGTTACATTTGTCACCTTAGTGGGCGTGAGAATATAGAGTTAGGTGATAAATTTGTCAACCAACACAACCCTTAGTGAATGTTTGAGATCCATACAACTTGTTGGTGCTCAAAACTACACCCTACAACTTTAGAAGACAAACTTTGATCACTAACCCTAGGGAAACAAAGTTGAGTGAGGATCATGTCAAATTCATGATCAAACTATAGGTGGTTTTAGCCAACCAACAAGAATGGGATAATTGGCTCTAATTAACATAGTCACAATTGGAGAATCCAATTAAAGCCAATCCAACCACATAGTTAAGTAAACACACAATACAAATACATAGAAAAAATAATAGAATTAGACACAAAGAACTAATATATTATTTTGTAAATTCAATAACAAGAAAATATCAATGAGCTTGATACATGTAAGGCCTCAATCATTTGATTACAATAAGATCAAAGTAAAGAACTTGCAAAATACTATATATGTAATGTTCTTAGTTTAAAAAATCTATATTCTCTTGATCTCACCTTGTTATCCTTGGAGCTAATTGTCCACTACTACCATCAACTACTATTGGGCTTCTCTTTATATACATGGATGTAGAATAATGTGCACCAATAGAAAAATGTAATACAATGGCATAGGATTATGCAAAAGATAATAGTCCAAAAATTAAGTGATTTGAACTTAAGTCGGCCTTGATGTTGGGCATACCACCTTTTCTAACATGTAAGTTCATTGTAACATGCAAATTCACCATCTTGGATGTACCTCAAGCTAGGGGTCTCCAAAATCAATGTGGTTTCATATATGACCCTTTTTATGAATTAGGCGACCTTGGGAATTGGTGCAAGATTCAAATATTTTCCACAAGCTTAATTTAAGGTTCCTACATACAATGTATAATGTAATTAAGACCCTAAAGATGAGACACATAAATGTAGTGATCAAAAAGGCCTAAAATATGAATGGAATATGAAGAATACTTTGTAGGATGTATGTTCCAAACTACAACTCAAAATATGCAATTGAGAATAAATGTGAAAAACTCTCAAGATTTACTTGGGACGACTAATTTAAAGCTTGACACAAAGAAAATCAAATGTGGGGTCTGAAACTTGTTGCACTTTACTAAAATCAATTGGAAAATAAGGGAAATACTTATAAATAAATAATTAAAAAATAAAAAATATATATATTTTAGTTGATGAAAGATTTTTGTTACACCAAATTGTTCCTCATGCATCAAGCATTCCCATTAATTGAAAAGTGAGCCTCTCACTTTCGTTCAAGGCTTTCAACTAAAAAAACCATAATGGTTGATCTTAGTTGTGGGCATCCATGTAGAGTCTTCAACTAGTTTTTCTTTACACTTCACCACGTATTTTTCATAACCTTTATTTCTTATTATGTGCATTGAGTTGGAAATGTTGTCATTGATGTCAAATATGAGAAGACAAATGTTGTCATCGATGTCAAGTCAAGGTAAGAATATCAGCATAAAATGAAGGTGTTCTGGTTATTTACGTAAACATCAAAATTGAGAAAAGAAAGAGATAAGATCAAGAAGAACCATACAGAAACATAAGTATGACTTCTAGATCAAGAAGAGACAATATCAGAAATAGATCATACAGAAATAGAATAGAAGAAATAGATCGTACAAAAATAGAATAGAAGAAATAGATCATACAGAAATAGAATAGAAGAAGAGACAATGTTATGAAGTATGACGTAACAATGAGTGACATGAAACATATCATTCTTCGTATTGTTGTTTAAGGAAGAAAATCATATCGTTGTTTATAATCATTCTTCAGATCGTTGTTTGAGGAAGCAAATCAGACCGCTGTTTATAATCCTTCGATCACAATTTCTTCATATCATTTTATTCTAAAAAGCACGATCAAAAGGATTGCAAATCGATTCTTCTAACTAAAAGGCACGATTTGTTAAACAGATAAACTAAAACTTATAAGTGAAATTGTGCGAATTAAGTGATGTGATTCTTCTTGATGCAACTTCAGAAGGATACAAAGTGGTTATGAAAAGTTGTGATCCATGCTTATTAAAAGCTTCAGATTTGTTAACAATTCAGAATGAAGAAGTGGTGCGATTTATTAAAGGGTATATGGTGCGATTTATTTAGGAGAAGAGGTGTTGTTTAGTAAATGAAGTTGTACGTATGCTAAGTAATTAAAGGATAAAAAGGGTAAGATTTGTTCTGTTATGAAGAGAAGCATTGTAATGAAAGGCAGTTTGGAATAAGACAAAAAGTCTTAAACTACATTAACATTTGAAGAGATGCAATTAATAAAAGATTAAAAGGCAACGCTTTATACAATGAAAAGGTGTGAATGTTTAAAGAATATTTATATGAAGCAATATATATTTATTTGTGAAGGGACAACAATATATTTGAAGTGTTGCATCCATTGTGAAAGGAGGTAGTCATTATGAAAGGGTGTGTCTATCACCCTCATTGAAGACATATAAAAGATAAGAATGTGGATGGTTGTGTGTAGTATGTGTGGAGTGAGTACGTGGAAATGAAAGAAGATCCTTGAGTGAGGTGTGGGACAAGAAAGAATTTATAATGAATTATTTCTGAGTATAAGTAGTCTGTGAGTGTGAGGATTAAAGATAAATATCATATCTACACCTACAGATTTGCATACGAAAATGTAAGATCATTGTAAATGCAGAATTAAGAGAAGAGTTAATGACTGGGTGGAGTGAGTATGGCTGTGTAAAATCAGAACAGCAGTGTATGGTATGGATTGAAAAGTGAGTGGAGTTGAGTGATAAAGAAAAGGTCAATACACAAGCAGAGGTATATGCCGATCTAGAAGAGACATATGCAGTTCTAAAAGAGGAATATGCATATTTCAAGGAGGAGATAAAAGCATGGCATAATGAAGCATATTGGAGAGAATTTTTGAGAAGACCTGAAGAAAGTTTTAAGCAGAATTTATAGCAGAGTTATGAGCAGGTCTATGAAGATTTTGTGAACAAATTTATGAGATTGTGAGTAAGTTTATGAACATAATTTAGGAGGAATTGTGAGACATATTTTGTGAAGATATTATATATATCATTTGTTGAAAGAGAGTAAGCGTAATAGTGATCTTATTTGTGAAAAGAAAGAGTACTTGATTTGGATCAGATTTGAGGTAGAAGAAAGTGTGTGATCAGACTTGTGAGAGAAGAAAGTTTATATGTGTAACCCTGATTTGAAAAGAAACGACTTCATACAGAATCAGATTTGTGATTGAATCAGAATTATGTTTGAATCAGTTTTTGTGATTGGATCAGAATTTTATTTTGAATCAGATTTGTGATTGGATTAGAGTTGCGAGAAGGAAGGGAAGTTGTGACTAGATCAGATTCGGGTGTGGAGTTTTGAAGATAAATCTTATACACCAGCAAATATGTACAGATTTGACAAGACTCAAAAGGAAATATATGTAGATATAGAAGAGGAATATATGACAAATCCATGGAGAAGATTATAGTAGATTTGTAAGAAGAATATTTGAGCAATATTGTCCATCATCCATTGAGGAAGCAACATTGAAGGTGGAGCATTATTCTTTAAGTTTTATTTTTGCTAAGTTGGTGTTTGGCAAGTGGGGGTTGATCCCTCCAATAGGTTGGTGCCTACAAACTTTAGGTGTTGGTGCTCCTTGTAGGTTGGTGCCTAGTAAATCAAAGATAGGAGTTGATGCTCCTTGTAGGTTGGTGCCTACTAAACTACAAAATTGTTGATTCAAGTAGATTAGTGCCTACAATCTTTGTAATCTCATATAAAACATAAAATACAATTGTTGGTGCCAACTTGATCATATTGTTTCATATTGCATAGTTGATATTGTGCTAGAAGTTAAATTTGATAAAAGTTTGTTGATATAGTGATTAACCCCCCCTTCTAGCCCCCCATCCTCTCAGTATATCTTTGTGCTCTTCACATTGTCCTTTTGCTCAGAATGTCTTCTATATCATCAATCTATTTTTTTTATGTTCATTATCCAATCTCTTAAGCATCCTCTCTACAATAAATATACAATTCTAAAACAATGAATATAGGTGAAATTCCATATTCCCTAAGCAATTTATTTTCATTTGCATTAAAAGAAATTTTTGATTTATTTTGCATGGTCTAATATTCTTTTTCTTCAATTTGTTTTATGTTTGGATAAGAAATCTCTACATTTCTTACATATATCATAACTAAGTCTCCAATGTCATACTTCTTATGTCTTCTCTTCTAATCTACATATTCTTTGTATTTATTATTCATCTTCTCCAAGTATGTTCTTACTTCGTGATGTAATCTCTTCATATGTTGTACATAATCTTCAGCTACAACATTCCTCTTGTGGTTTGTATTAAGGTCTATTGACTCTTAAACATTTATTGGACTTTTTCTATGCATAATCTCAAATGTTGTCTTTTATTTGTACTTCAAAACCAACCCATAGTAATGCCAAGTCCCAACTATCTATCTTTTAAAATAAATATTAGGTGTTGGAGATGAATATTGAGCAAAAGAGACATTTTATGTTGTTTTACTATCAAGGCAAAATTGAATGTCTATACACAAATCTCAAAGGGTGTTTTTTACTTGTACTTAAGCAAAACCAATCTATGGAAATGCCAAGTCCCAGCTACCTATCTTTTCAAGCAAATATTGTGTTGGAGAGTGAGTTTTAGAGCAAGTTCCTTGAGATGAATATTGAGCAGAAGAAATATTTTATGTTGTTTTTCTATCAAGACAAAATCATTATTTTATTGTGCAATGATGAACAAAAAGGAAACACAAAAAGCATTTAGCAAAAAAAAATTCTTCTTATTGCAAAGTAGAGCAACACTACAGATTGAAATGGGTTTCAACTTATATTTGCTATAAATGAAAATTTCCCTTCAGAGAAAGAATTTGGTCTCTAAGCCAAACACAAATCTCTTAGCCAAATTTGTACAGTGTCTTCTAGTTTCAATATATTCTAGTTTTAGTATATTCTAGAAGAATAAATTCTAGGTTCAAGTCTTTATGTAATGTGCTTTCATTGTTTTATAAATTTGTAGAAGGTGCTTGTAGGCAAAATGCTCTCCATGTCTAAATATCTCCACAATGTGACGATTTCAAGGGATTTGACAAATATATGGGGCTACATTTGCTAATGATATTTTTAAATTGGTATTGTCATAACAATTGTAAAACTTTCAAATAATATCATATTGGGCTATTTATTTATTTTTGGATTGTAAAGAATGTTTGGTTGTGTGAAGTTCTTGAGCCCTTGAATTGTGTTTTCTCATTATTTTAGTGTTTTCCTATGTTGTCTATGGATAAATCATCTATCCAAACTTTTGATAAATTATTCATTTTTTATGTTTACCAATCTATACAAACTTAGTGCAACATGCCTCTATTATATTTTTGGCAGTACACACTTGTGGTCAACTTTAGAAAGTTTTGCATGTTTTGAGTCAAGTTATAGGTAAACTAATAAGTCACAAGAGTTTTACATGCGGGGTTATTAATCAACATTTTACATCTCATTGCATTATAACATGTTGAATAATCTGCTTTATTGAGAGATCTAAAATGTAAAAGAAGCTACATCCACTATTTACTAGATCCTTAAGCACGTCAAACATTTTTAAGCCTTTCATGTGAAGCTAACATACAAATTTTAACTATCAACATGTAAGCACTCATACAACAAAAATCTAGTCTTACTCCTTGCATCTAGCATACGACATGCCCCACACCTCAAATCTCATTATCACTACCCAAATCACACCTAATCATTCAAACAAGATATGTTGTAATCCTTGCCAGTGAAAAACATGGGTAAACACTAATAACAAGCTTGTTGCAAACTTGTGATGCACATCCAATAAAAAAATATCTATAAATAAGACAATTTTCTCCATATAGCATAAAATATCACCTCTAGACTTAGTGAGAAAGCCATTTCACCATGTAACAAACCTGACATGAAATTCTAACCACCAACAATACCAAATTATCTAACTACTATAGCATTGACCACATACTAGTTGACATCTTATAATAACAAGCTTTCATGTTTCTTCAAACAATATATTTTTCATAAACAACTCACAAGCAATTGAGAGTTGGATCACTTCACACATACTCAAGCTAATGTGCACCATACAAGGAGGTATAAACAATCATCAATCAAGGGGTTGCGACACTTGGGGCACATTCTATTGCACTACACACAATTGACTAGGTAGATATATTCAATTTTGCAATTAGTTTTAGTATTTCTCACTTACTTTAATTCAATTGTACATTTCAATTCAATATCATCTTTACTTTATATCATTCAATTATATCTCACTACTATTTTACTTTATTATTCTCAAGATACCTTACCTTAATTCACCAATGGACATATTAAGTAACTTGAAGGGAAAATGTATAAATCAATTATGATTACTAATTTGGTTGCATGAAATTTTTTGGCACATTAGCATGCATCCATCACATGGCATATTATATGTTGTATTGGGTTGTGGCAAGCTCAAAGTGATTACTAATTTGGTTGCATGAAATTTTTTTGGCACATTAGCATCCATCACATGGCATATTATATGTTGGATTGGGTTGTGACAAGCTCAAAACCATACCTTGATAACCCTTTGCCTTAAGAGTGCTTTGGGTACCTTGAATCACTCTCTAAGTCCCACCAATGATCCATAGGCAATATTTTGTTCCTTTCTTTATAAAAACTGATGGAATTAAACCCCTTGCAGTTAAACCCTACAGAGACTTCAATACAAAAATTTGATGATGAATTCTTAAGAGAATTTTATCTACAAATACACAATGGGTCTTTAAATAGATTGGATTACGCCACTTAAAAATCAAGTCGCAACCATTACATTTCCGTTACCAATTTTTGTTATTAATTTTTAAGTTCCTATTGGATTTAATATTTTCAATCATCTAAGGCCCTGTTTACATTAGATTAACTCTCCATTAGAATTATAGTTTATATGCTTCACTTCATTTTCTTGTTAATTTTTCTGACTAATGAATTTATCAACTATATGTCAATTTTGTGAATTTGTGAGTTATTCATGTGTGCTTGATAAATTTAATAACCAGCTAGGTAGGAACTACGATTTATCAAGAGTTTAGTGTTAAAAATCTTGTGTTTTTAAGGAATGTGTTCTAAAGAGCTTTGGGTTTTCCTATTTAGCATGGAACTTCCAAATCATCCTCATAGTTTATGACCGATGCAAACAGGAAAGACTCCTCCACAATCTAAAAATAGTCTTTTCTTAGCATATCACATTTCTACACTATTGATGTTTTCGTGAGGTTTCAGTCAGTAAATAGGCATAGATGACCATGTCTGATTCTGTTGGTCTGTTGATTTGGAAGTACAGGGACAACAGACATTTTCATAAAATATGGCATTCAATGTATGCTTTTATCTACCAGTTTGAATACATGGTAAACAATCAGAAAATAATGAATTAAAAGTAAAGCATCTTGATTCTGCTGTATTTCTACAATGCACACAAAAAAATCAGAGAGAAAAATAAAGAATTGGTTAAAAACATTAATTGCCAATGGCCTGTAACAGTGAGAAAACAATGCTTTTGGAAAATTTGTACTGAGAATGATGTGGTTTTACAGATCCAGAGCTCCTCGTAAAGATAACTTCATTCTATTACAAGAAACAAAAATTTCTAGTTCCATACAAACAACATTAATAAGGTACACACCCAACCCAGGCCCACTAATTATCTGAGAGGAAAAAAAACTAAACGACAATGTACACCAAACAAGGGTGCAGGAAACACATTGAGTGTGGAGCAAAACTAGTATGAATCTAATGACTGACTTGCTATTTACAGCTCTATAACTCTATATTTGGAACTAGAAATATTCACAGAAAGATAAAACTCCGGTCTCCAGAGTAAGGTCTGCATGTCTGCTTGGGGTATCAAATGACTATCTTGCAAATTACACCTACAAAAATCAAATTGGAGCTACGCATCTTCAAAGAGAGTTGAATCTCCAAAGTGTTGGTTTTTAAGGAACGTGTTCTTCAAACCTTTAACTGTTAACTTTAGCATGAAAATTTTCAATAGTTAATCCATCTCTTGGTATTTTGATTAAGCTCCTTCACTCTCTGAAAGTCTTCTGTACAGCAAACTTGCTTCATTTCTCCCTATGTTACCAGAAATGTCCTATTTTGTCCCCCCTGGTATGGGACCAAACAGAAATAGGATCAAGGGTGGGCTTGGGTTTGCGAACGGGACACACAAGGTATGGCAGGCTCATGCCCAGTCATGTCCCACATTTTTTATTTTTTTTAGCTTAAAAAATTAAGCATTTTGAACTCTTAAAAACCCTAAAACATGGATATTAAACCTAAATGTGATCAATACCATCCATTTTCACAATTTCAAAGCCCAAAAACAACAAAATATCATTTCATTTTGTCATTTCAAGCTAGCTGGTTTTTTTGAAAAGGCAAGGATTGAAAAGGTGTCAAACACCTTTTGTAGGAGCTACGGTAAGGAACTAGCTTGCAGAAAGAAGATTTATCGATCAAAGGTAAGTATTTTGTGAATTTCTTTCATGTTTTTTAAAAACAATTCAAATTTTTAGGAATTTTTTCAACTTTTTTGGAAAAAATATATAAAAAAAATTATGATCTTTTTATGAACATTTTAAGTGTTTTCTTTATTGTTTTTTGTTTTTATTTTGTTTTATGTATTGTAATGGTTACATTTTCATTTTTTTTCTTTTCTTATAACAGCAATATTAAAACTTACTAGTTCAAGTTTAGTGGCCGTAGAAACCCAGGTAGGTAAAACCTTCAAACATGATCAAGGATCACCTCTATCAAAATATGTTATGATGTTTGAACAACTTGCAAGAGGTGGGGCTTGTGTTTGGCATTATAGTCACTGTGGGTTCAAATATAAGAGCTCATATAGTCGAGTGAAAGCTCACCTTTGTGCTATGTCTGGCCAAGTAATTACAATTTGCCAAGGGCCAAACAAGAAAGGTTTGCCAAAAGAACAAATTATGGCATATATTAGAGAACAAGAAAAAGCTAATGTTGTGAAAGAGAACAAAAAATTAAGATCTCATCCTTTAGCCAAGAAAGGATTAGGGAAGCCACTTGCAACATCTCCTTCAATAATGGCTGCCCCACATCTTTTCTTGGAGACACCATCTACCCAAGAAGAAGTTTCCTCTATTTCTTCCCGCAAAAGAAGCCCATTGGAGAAGGTATTACAGAATGAAGCGAGGGACATTGCAGATGAACACATTGCACATTGCATTTATGCCAATGGTCTTCCTTTCAACTTGGTGAGATCACCATATTGGCAAGAAATGGTGATAGCAATCAGTCAAACACCCTCTGATTACACAAGTCCTAGATATGAGAAGGTATAAACCACTTTATTGCCAAAAGAAAAGAAAAAAATTGTAGAGACCACTAAAACCAATCAAGGATTCATGAGTTGAAATAGGAATCTCCATTGTTTATGATGGATGGGAAGATTGTAAAAGGGTGTAATATCCCGATTAGGGATGATTAATATTTCATTTTGATTTCAAACCATGGGATACCAATGATTAGTTCTTATTTCAAATCAGGTTTATCATTACAGATAATAAGCTTAATAGAATATGCAAAAATGAACTGTAAACCCCTGTAAATGAACAGCAATGTGCAATAACTGTTTATTCCTCTTATTACAGCGGAATATCACACTTATAGTCAAAACAGAACAATAACAGCAATACTATTATAGAAAGTATAACAAATTCATTGCAAAGGGG